>JAPYYD010000353.1:142294-270241 GCA_028551405.1 Uromys caudimaculatus | reverse complement strand
TGACTGAGTTACCTCGCTCAGGATGATATTTCAAGCAAGTCCTTCTTTACCTTCCCACACCCGTCAGCACATACACACGGGACAAATGCACTTTAGCTTTCCTCCTAAACCTCCCCAAACCTGAAGAGGCCTATGGGCTGTCATTCATTCATTGTCTTAAAGAAGCCCATGGTGCATGAAGCTGGCCACAGCAGTGGTGATCTGGTCCTAGTCACTGCCTGTTTTTCAGCCTCTTCACAGATAACTTTCTGTCATGGATTGTCGACACCTGCTTTGTTAACTTCACCACTCCTCACTGAGCCGAACCACTCTGCCATAGCCAAACGTAGTGAACACTTCTAGTCTTTAACCTATTTTACCCCACCCACTATCACTCTCCACTTTCTGTCCCCAGACGCCGTCTCATCCATTCTTATTGCTTTAAGGGCCATTAATATACCAGTGATTCCAAATCAATAACAAGCCCAGACTTCTCTTGAGCTACTGTATTCTGTTTGTCACTTAACAGCTCCACCTGGACATCATGTCCGTCCTTCAGACTTACCTCGCCTGGAACAGCACCCCCTCAGACGCTCCCCCACTCACCCTAGCTCTTTCTGTCTATCCACGGCCCTCTATTTGCTCAGTTGAGAAACTGAGGAGTTGTTATCAATGCCCCCCTTTCCCTCTGGCATCCAGTCTATGACACTGTCCTGCTTCAGCCTCAGACATTGCTTGCCTTAGTCTACCTTTCTGCCTCTGGCTCTATAACACTGTGTCCCCCGAAGAATTGGGGTAGTTACCTGATGGCCTCACTCTGTTTCCCCTTCTATTCCTCCATAATTGTCATACCAGAAGAGTGTTTCAGTTTGTTTTCCTTCCTTTGTAAGGTGCTTCATCCCTTTGCCTATCTTAGGATAAAATAATATTCTTACCATGCCTACGAGTCTTTCATAATCTCTGTGTCCCCTCACTTAGCACAGGCTGGCATTCACTTTGCTTTCAGCACATGGTCCATGTAAGTATGAGCCTTCTCCCAAGACTGCTCATGCACTTTTGCTTCAGCGCTGCCCGCTCTCCTCACCTTTCCTACCAGTGCCCCTACTTACATTCTCTGCTCACAGAGCCCTTTGTCAGCACTCTGCAAAGAATTTAACTTCTCTTCACATCATTTTTCTTCATAGTACTCCTTGCCACCTATGGGCAAGTATGTGTTTACTTGTTTCTTACAGTACTTTCTTCTCATTGTTGTTCTTGAGAACTGGTCTCTATATAGCTCTGGCTATCCTGAAACTCACTATGGTCTCAAGCTCACAGAGACCCACCTGCCTCTACCTGCCATGTGCTGGGATTAAAGGTGTGCACCACCACACCCAACTGTCCACTGTCACTTCCTCACCTTTTCTCAGACATTTCCAGTGTCTATGCACAGCAGGCACTTACTAAATAAATATTTTGAATTAGTTATCCAATTCAGTAAAGATAAACCATTCTTTGTAACACACTCCTGGCTAAGTCCTAGAAATGGAGAAGTAAAATATTATGCCTGCTTTCAAGAACACTGCATAGGAAGGGAACAGAGAAGTAACAACATTATAATATAGGGTAAGGACTAGGGTGGAGGAAATACAAGGAACAGGGGTAGCACACAGACTTTGGGAAGTCTGGCCTTCCTAAAGGAAGTGACATTTACATGAAAGCCAGGCAAGGGAATATCAAAGGCAGCGGGGACAGAGTGTCTAACTACAGAAACAAAGACAGCATGGAGTTTTCTAGGAAGTGAAACCATGATAACAGCTCATACATTGTGAGACCAGAGGTTGACTGGGAGGTCTGGACAAAGTGTTGCTGCTCAGCTTCTAGGGCCAGTTTAAGGATTTTCTCCTCTGGGCAGTGGAGAACCATTGAAGGATGCTTAGAAGGGTGGTGTGGGGAAGGCGCAGGCTTAGGAGCAGAACACCAGTTACTGCATCCTAGTAGAGACCTTGGGCAGCCTGAGAGGGGAGCAACAGTTTGGGATTTGGGAGAAAGGAGTGCTTGTAAGTCATCCTTAACTTAAATACTGATCGGTGTGGCAAGAGTGCACCCCCGGCAGTTGTGCTGACTGGTATGGGGATGGGCTACCTGAATGACTCTTAGAGGCTGGATGGAGGTGCTGAGCAGAATAAGAGTTGGGGTGCTAGTGCAAAGTTATTCCTGTGCTGTGCACTTGACATGTACCTCTCTTAGGCTCTTAAAAGGAGTGTGTGATATGGGAATTAGTATTTGCATTATTAAGAATTAGAAACTGAGGCTTGTAGATAAGAATGATCCAGGGTCACCAAGCTGCCAAAGGAGGGCCTTTAAAATCCATTGTAACCCCAAATCTGTGCTCTAAAATAGTGCCATGCTCAGGAATCACTCAGCCCACGCACTTCAGCCACCATCTTGTCCTGTCCCTGCAGGGAAGAAAGGGACACATTTCTCTGCAGGGGACCTGGTGAGGAGAAGGGAAGAGGGACTGCTGGCCTGCCTGCTGCTGACTGTTTCTCTGTACACAGGCTGGTGTGAGTGGCAGGAACCATCTGTGGTCACCATGGCAAAGAGGGAGGACAGCCCTGGCCCGGAGGTGCAGCCAATGGACAAGCAGTTTCTGGTGTGCAGTATCTGCCTGGATCGGTACCGGTGCCCCAAAGTTCTGCCTTGTCTACATACCTTCTGTGAAAGGTGAGGAGAGGAGAGCTACTAGAGGGGGACAAAGACCCTGCAGCCCCTCCCCTTGCTCCCCCCCACCAAGGAAAACCCATGTTTAAACAAGGGGAATGTGCATACACGGGAGAGAGGGACAAATGAACCTCATCCTGCAGGAGATAAGGATTTGGTTGAAGCAAACTATGAGAGAATCAGGAACTCTGAATACTGGGCCAGAGAATTGCCTAAAATCAGACTTTATCAGCTCCTTCCCAGATCTCAAGGCAGCCAGAGGAGAAATCAGCACCGAGACACCCAAGCAGCGCTGGGACCAGCGTAGTTTGTGACAGATGGAGGGATGGATATTTGAAGTTAGGTTTGTTCTTCTCTGCCTGTTCTGAGGCACTAAGTGAAAGGTAGCGCCGCCCAGCCTCTAGGCTTCTATGCATCCTGCCTTCATTCTCCTAATATTCCTTTATTGAGTAACTGCTATGTGTCAGACTCAGTCCAAGTGATTGAGTATGCACCAAGGAGCAAAAAAAAAAAAAAAAAAGAAAGGATTTTATTTTATGGATTTATTGAGACAAGATCTCTCTGTATAGCCCTGTCTAGCCTGGAATTCACTGTGTAGAGCAGGCTGGCCTTGAATGCACAGAGATCTGTTCTCCTTTACCTCCCAAGTTCTGGGATTGAAGACGTGTGCAGACATGACCTTTATGATTTAAGGGTTTGTAGTAAAGTGAGGGAGGTAGCAATCAGATATTTATAGAGCTGCATTGTAGACCCATGAAGTACACTCACAGTAAATTCTACAGATACAGTATTCAACTGTGTGAACTTAGTGATCCATTAAAGTTTGTTGAATCCTATGCATCCCAGAAGTTAGGTAAAAAGAATTTAAGAGCAGGCTAGGCAGAATGGAAAACTCAGCAAGGCCATGTGGCCTGGGGAGTGTGTTCAGTAAGGAGCCTATGAGAAACCCTGTGGAACTGGAGCACAGTGAATGATTAGCAGTGGTCTGGGAGGTGGGCTCCATAAGCCCATTAGGAAAGTTATCTTACCTGAGAACCTCTCAAAGCCCTTGCGTGTTTTCTGCACACTCACATTGTGTTTCGGCAGCATTTTCTCTCTGACCTCCAGTCTCATGGCTGTGTCTTAGATGTCGTAGTCCCCAGGTCTTCTCACAAGAGTCTCTCCAAACCTTCCATCTGTCTCCTGCTTCCCTGACAGCCCTGCCCTTTGAGATTCCAGCTTTACTGTCTTCTTCCTGTTTACCAGTGGCAAAGATCTCGGCCTTCTTACTCATTCAGACTCTTCCATCAGCCTGTGGACCTCAACCCACTTATGTCTGACTGACTCTGGAAAGTAGTACTTCCACAATTGTGAGCTCCAGCCCTTCCTCTTCTAGCTCCTTCCACCCTGCTACTGCTGTGACACCTTTGACTTGCTCTAAAGCCTAGGCTCCTCCGCTGTTCCCTTCCCACATGTGACCTCCCCCTGGCTTCCCTTTCTGTCCATCCTCAGCCCTACAGCTGACCGTCTAACTCTCCTTGACCCACTTCCCTCACACCTTCCTCCCTTGCTAAGCCTGTGTTACCAAGGTTCAGTGCTATGGCACAGCTGTAACGGATGCCTCTGCACTTGTATGCCTAAAGCACTGAGCTCTCTTGGGAGAAACCAGTGACTGCTTACAGTTGGCCACGGATTTTCTACTTGGTTTACATGTGTTATTTTACTTAAGATACATTATTATTTTCTCCTTTGGCTGTGTATGGTGTATGAGTCGGTGCATTTTCTAGGTGTGTGAGTTCACATACATCATGTAAAGACCAGAGGAAGATGTCAGGTGTCTTCCTTTATTACTGTCTGCCTTATTGCCTTATAAAAGGGCCTTTTGTTGAAGCTCATTGTCTGGTTAAGTTGGTTGGCCAGTGGCTTCCTGGGATCTTCTGTCTCCATTCCCCCCCCTCACCCCTCCCATGCTAGGGTTATAGGCCTGGCTTTTTATGTGGGTGCTGGAGATTCAAACTCAAGCCTTCATGTTTGCATAGCAAGTCCTCTTACCAGCTGAAACATCTTCCCAGCTCCAAAAGATACATCATTCCTATTTTAGAGAGGAGAAAGCCAAGGTTGAGTCATTCAGTGACAAAGGAATATAGCCAAAGCCACCCAACATCTAACAGGGATGTGAGAGAGGAGAAGGGTGCTGGTCATAGAAAAACCCTTGCCTTAGGAAACAAACAAATCGGGTGTGGTGGAATGCACCTTTCGGTCTTGTCAGTTTGGAGACTACAGGGGCTATATAGTGAGACTCTGTCTCAAAGGGGAAAAATACAAAATAGTAACAAGAAAAGAAGTAAACAGTAAAAAGGTACAAGCAAACAAGAGACCAGAAAAGAAGGCCGTGTGTGCTGGTGAGTGAGGCAGGAGCTAGGAGGTGGTGGAACTGGAGAGTCTCTGTGTCGCCCAGGCTGGTACTGAACAGGTGACTCTCATGCCTCAAGTGCTGTGATTCCAGGTGTGCGGCATCATGTCGGGCTGAACTGGACTTTTTCAAAAGCTCATGAGTTGTATAGAGAGTGAATTTTAAAGGAGCAAGAGAAGAAACAAGAGCAGCTGGAAATTGTGGCAGTCCAGGGATGTTGACCAATAGGAGTTATCCATCAGTTTCAAGGCCATGAAGGAAGAGAGCTGGAATAGTGGGGTGAGCATCGTTAGGGACAGGTTCCAGAGTCAAGAGGTGGCCGTTGATGAGATGTGGGCGGTAGTGGGAGAATGCGAGTGGACGGATGAGGCAAAGGACAGGCTTGGTGATGGGGAAGTAAGGATGAAGACCCCGTGATGGAGATGGGCCATCCGTTGACGTCAGAGCCACCGAGAACAGTGCAGAATGTGAGGGAGTGAGGGGGGATAGAAGAGTTGAGTCAGGAAAAGTAGTTCAGTAAGTGAAGAAACAACTCCTGGGTCAGCGGAGATAACAGCAAGGGTGGGGGTGGGCATAGGCAGAAGAGAACAGCCTCAAACGAGTTGCAGACACATAGAATGTTCCAGTTGGGAAGAAGGAGGAGTCAACCCCACCTTCTGGCCCTAAGGAATGTGGAGTGTGAAACAAAAACCACTCTGCTGGGAGGGACTTCGGGGAGAAGTAGGTCACAGAGAAACCAGTTATTATTTGTAAAGCACTTAAGATCATACCCGACACGTAATGTTTGGTACATTTTAATTAAGAACAGAAGGCATAGGCAAGAGAAGAGTCTGGGATACAGGACAGTTTGCACCGTGGGTATCTTTCCTCTATAGAGTCACCATCTCTGAGCACGGCAGCCTTCAGTCTGCTGTCTGCTTCTAGTAATCATCTTGCTTCCCTCCCTCGGTGACTAATCCCAGCCACCACCGTCCCTTACTCCTCCAGTCTCCTCTCTGTGGTTGAGCCCGCCTGAGACATTAGGCACTGTTACTCTGACTCTGTCCCTGTGCTCCACTAAAGCCAGCCACCCTTCCTGTATTCTTTCCCCCCCACCAAAGGATGGGGCCCATGCCTCCCCTTTAGGCCAACCAAGCCTCCCACCATCCCCAAGACATTGTCTTACTGGTTTCCTAGTCTGTCCCATCGCTCCCTCTCTACTGCTAACTTCAGCTTAAAGAGAAGCTCAAATCCCCATCATAGTGGCCTGGAGATGTGGCTCGGTAGTAGATTGGATAGACTGCAAAATTAAATAAAGTACCCTTATTAGCAGAGAGGAACTGTCTTCTTGTCTCTTTGCAGCACTGTCTAGTCCTTCAACCCCTCCCACTCAACTGCCCAGCCCCCCTCCACCCTTCAACTTGTATCATTCAGACTTCTTCCTGGCAGCAGCTGTTGCTATCACCTTCCCAGAGAAAAGGCTCCTCATGTTTGCCAAATGCAGTGGGCACTTTCCACTCCTGAGCCACTTCCCACCCTGTGAGTCACCCCATCCTCCGGACCCACGTCGCTCTCTGGACACAGTCACTCCTCCAGCCTCTCCATCATGCCCTCTGCTCTTCATGTTCATCTTTGCTGAATTCTTTGTCCCTTGCTTACCAGCGTTTACATCTTTCTGCCGTCATCTTATCTTGGCTGATGTTGCTGCCCCTCCATCTCTGTCTCTTAAACCTCCTTCTCATCAGTGCTGTTCTTCTGTGTGTTCCATTTTGATGTGTACCACCATCATTGAGATTTCTAAGCTAGGAGACCCCATCCAGCTAAGACTGGTCTCCCTCCCTCTCCATATATACTCGTCGTTGCCTGTATCCCCTCTCCCCTTTTCCTCTTACTAATCTTCCACCACCAACCCCAACTGGGTCTCATTGCATAGCCCAGGCTGATCGTGTAATCGAGGCAGTCCTCTTACTCAGTCTTCAGAGTGCTGGAATGATAGGCGTGTGCTGCCACCCCTGGCCGTGTTTCTTCAGTATATATGTGTTCCTACCCATACCCCAAATCCAGGTCTATCTCACCTCCTGCCTAGAATAGCCTGAGTGTGTTGAACACACACTTGCTTTGCATTTAAATCTAGACTCTAGTGCTCACTAGCTTGATTGCTCTGACCACTTCCCATTGCTGTGCCCATCACATAAAGTACAAAGCATAGCATCCAACACGAGTGTCCTTGGTAAGTGGTAACTGTGATGGTGCCACCGTCTGCTGTCGGGTCCCCCTCAGGTTCGCCTTCCTGCTGGGACCTATGGCTAGGCTCCTCCTCTTCTCTCTTCATCCCTGCTGACCCTGTCCTGCTGAAGTGCTTTCTGTACCCCTCTTCCCCTCCCTCCACCTTTCTTTCTCCACACGGGTTTCCTTGGCCTCTCACGCATCTCCTAGCCTCTTCTCCAGCCACCTGGGCCATGTGCACTTCCCCATCTCCTGTGCTCTTGTGCATTGTGCTCTGGTGGGCCAGGCTTTTCATCTAATTGCGCGGGCCTTTTACATCTCCGGTGCGACTGAATTCTGTACTGTCTCCATCTTATACAGGAAGACTCCTCGGTTCGTGAAAGTAACTTGTCAGTGGTCATAAGTGGGTTAGGTCCCTGGCCTGGAAATTGAAATGAGGCTCTAGGACCAATGTTTTTAATCTTTAAACTCTAATTCCATGTCTTTGTTTATCCCTCTGAAGACTAGGACTATTTTAAAATCTGGCACTGTGTTTTTATTTTTTATCACCAGAGCTTGGCACAAATTTGGCAAGAATAAGCAGTTGGTGAATGTTTAATGAGTTAAGGAGGCCAGGACTGGCGGGATGAGGGACTGCTACATATTTTCTTGAGGAGGTTTGGTAAACACCTGTGAAAGGTGAGCCTTTGTTTGTTCAAGCAGAGGAATGTAGATGCGTCTGTTCTTAGACCAGGGATACATTTCTGCTCAGTTCTCAGAGGCCTTTGAACACCTGCTGGTGGATGTGGCCTGTGTGCGCCACACAAAGATGCTTCAAAATGAAATCTTAATCACACACCTGTGTAAAAGGGTTAGGCATCATGAGGTGTGCTTTTCCACTCCCCCTTTGACTCTCCCTTCTCCTTGGCCAGATGCCTCCAGAACTACATCCCTCCTCAGAGCCTGACACTGTCCTGTCCAGTGTGCCGGCAGACATCCATCCTCCCAGAACAGGGTGTCTCAGCCCTGCAAAACAACTTCTTCATCAGCAGCCTCATGGAGGCCATGCAGCAGGCACCTGATGGGGCCCACGACCCTGAAGACCCCCACCCCCTCAGCGCAGTGGCTGGCCGCCCTCTCTCCTGCCCCAACCATGAAGGCAAGGTGGGCCCAAGCGAGGCCCAGTGAGGCCAGGACTTGGGGTGGGAGGAGAAGGAGAGGTGATGAGGCTAGGGGGGGTTGTGGGTGAGGGGCTCTGCAGGGGTGAAGAGGGCCAGAGGGGGAAGAGACAAAGAAGTGTAGTGTGGCTGTCGCCTCACAGGAGCCCTTATACCACCAGACGATGGAGTTTTACTGTGAGGCCTGTGAGACGGCCATGTGTGGTGAGTGTCGCGCAGGGGAGCACCGTGAACACGGCACAGTGCTGCTGCGGGACGTGGTGGAGCAGCACAAGGCAGCTCTGCAGCGCCAGCTTGACGCTGTGCGTGGCCGGTAGGCATCTTTTGGGGACTGGTGCCTCAGCAGGGGCAGGGAAGGGGCCCCCCGGGAGGGGAAAGAAAGGGCCTGGGAAAAGCAGAAATGGAAGGCTGAAGAAGATCAAGTAGGGCATCTCCCAGAGGGCGATAGTGAGGCCCTCTTTGAAAAGGCCCCATTTGGCCAGGACACCCTCCAGCCATCCTGGTATGAGATGTTTCACCTCCTCAGATTGCCACAGCTGTCTGCAGCTATCGCCTTGGTTGGGGGCATCAGCCAGCAGCTGCAAGAGCGCAAGGCAGAGGCCCTGGCCCAGATAAGTGCAGCCTTTGAAGACCTGGAGCAGGCTCTGCAGCAGCGCAAACAGGCGCTGGTCAGCGACTTGGAGAGCATTTGTGGGGCCAAGCAGAAGGTGCGTTGGGTCACCTTTGCTAACCATGGTCTGTGATGAGATGGTCTTTCTGCCTCCATTGTCCACATAAGGTTTCCTTTTTTCCAGTCTTTGTTTTGCCTCTTGACATGGTCTGTCATTGCTACAGTCATCTGCCTCCCTGTCCACATGCATTGACATGGTCTGTCATTGCTGCAGTCATCTGCCTCCCTGTCCACATGCATTGACATGGTCTGTCATTGCTGCAGTCATCTGCCTCCCTGTCCACATGCATTGACATGGTCTGCCATTGCTGTGGTTATCTGCCTCCCTGTCCACATGTGTTGACATGGTCTGTCGTTGCTGGGGTCATCTGTCTCCCTGTCTACATGTGTTGACATGGTTTGTCATTGCTTCGGTCATCTGTCTCCCTGTCCACATGCATTGATGTGGTCTGTCATTGCTGCAGTCATCTGTCCACGTGCGTTGACATGGTCTGTCATTGCTGTAGACATCTGTCTCCCTGTCCACATGCATTGATGTGGTCTGTCATTGCTGCAGTCATCTGCCTCCCTATCCACATGCATTGACATGGTCTGTCATTGCTGGGGTCATCTGTCTCCCTGTCCACATGCACTGACATAGTCTGTCATTGCTGGGGTCATCTGTCTCCCTGCCCACATGCACTGACATGGTCTGTCATTGCTGGGGTCATCTGTCTCCCTGTCCACATGTATCTCTGTGTCTTTCTTTTCTGCCATGATACTACAAGCTCATCAGTAATTCCAGCGCCTTTCTTTTTGCCAGTCTGCAACGCTCACTACTTCTCTACTTCTTCAACAGGTGTTGCAGACACAGTTAGACACACTGCGCCAGGGTCAGGAACACATTGGCAGTAGCTGCAGCTTTGCAGAGCAGGCACTGAGATTGGGCTCTGCCCCTGAGGTTTTGCTAGTAAGAAAGCACATGCGAGAGAGGCTGGCTGCTCTGGCAGCTCAGGCCTTCCCAGAAAGGCCACATGAGAACGCACAGCTGGAACTGGTCCTTGAAGTAGATGGGTTGCGGAGATCGGTGCTCAATCTGGGTGCATTGCTCACCACCAGTGCTACAGCACACGAGACAGTAGCCACGGGTGAGGGCCTGCGCCAGGCACTGGTTGGCCAGCCTGCTTCACTCACTGTCACCACCAAAGACAAAGATGGGCGGCTGGTACGCACAGGCAGTGCAGAGCTGTGTGCAGAGATTACTGGCCCCGATGGCGTGCGCCTTGCAGTACCAGTGGTGGACCACAAAAATGGCACATATGAGCTGGTATACACTGCACGCACAGAAGGTGACCTGCTCCTCTCAGTGCTGCTCTATGGACAGCCGGTGCGTGGCAGCCCGTTCCGTGTGCGTGCCCTGCGACCTGGGGACCTGCCACCTTCCCCAGATGATGTGAAGCGCCGGGTCAAGTCTCCTGGTGGTCCTGGCAGTCATGTGCGCCAGAAGGCAGTGCGTAGACCGAGCTCCATGTACAGCACTGGTGGTAAACGGAAGGACAATCCAATTGAGGATGAACTCGTCTTTCGTGTTGGTAGGAGGGCGAAGCACAGAGCCAAATGAAGGTTGAACAGAGGGGCTGGTGGGGGCCAGGGAAGGGTGGTGGGGGCTAGCTCAGGCAGGGGCCTTGGGGAGGAGGGGAGTGAGCCTCAAACTGATCTCAGAGTTCATTCATGTTTCCCTTCTCATCTCTTACCCACAGGCAGTCGTGGAAGGGAGAAGGGTGAATTCACCAATTTACAAGGTGTGTCCGCTGCTAGCAGTGGCCGCATAGTGGTAGCAGACAGCAACAACCAATGTATTCAGGTAAGCCTGTTTACCTAGCTCCTTTAATACCAGAAAGGACTCATACTCTATGGCCTACCAGGTTACCTCCTGGAAGATGAAACCCACAGTCAATACCATCAAGAGCAGTGAATCAAAGCAGCTCTTGCCCACCCAGACCTTCAATCAGGGCCAGGGTTCCTGTGCTATGGCCTTTCCCTTCCATCCATGCTAAGACTGTGTTAGCTCCTAGATCGGCAGCTCCTGTCTTCCTCTCTCTCTGTTCTTGAGCTTTCTGCTTGCTGGTCTGCTTTGTCTTAGTGTTCAGGTTGCAGACCTGCCCTTCCCAGCTATCTTCTAGCCTATCAGCCTGGCTCCAGAGTATATGTTACCTGCCTGGAAAGTGTAGCCATCTCAATGTTCATGATCTCTGATGTACTGCAAACTCCTTGCTACAACCAGGAAACATGGCTTTTCTTCTCTACATCCTGTGCAGAAACTACTGCTCCTTGCACAGTGAGCATGAGTGTGGTAGATAGTGTAGCGATTGAATGCCTAGGCCCTGAAACCCGATACCTCAGCTTGAATCCTGGCTCTCCCTGTACTAGCAAGTCATGTGACCTCTTGGCACTGTAGTTAACTAATGTGTAAAATTAGGGAATGCATTTCTCAGGATTGTTGAGAGTATTAAATGTACTATACCTAACACCTAGCTGTTGTTAAATATATCATTGTCTGGGTATGGACTCTAAACAAAGTCAAGGAGGTGGGAAGGTACTGGAACTGGAAGTTCCCATCCCATCCTGGCTCCAAGAAGCTTGCTTTTCGGAATTGAGGTGGCTGAGGTCAGATTGTAAATTGTTTTGGAAATGATTATAAAATTTTGATTTTACCCTGTGAGATTTGTTCCAGTGCATCTCAGTTTTTACAAATGTATATTGGGCAGCTGAACCTTAACCCTGAAGATCCTTATTTTAAAACAGCTTTGAATTTCTTGACCCTGCCTGAATAGCACTGTCATGAACCCAGCTCTGCCTTTCTTGTCACTCGCCGAAACTTCCTGACCCAACTCAACCTAGCAGAAACCCTTGCGGCCAGATTATTAGGCCTGTTGGCTCTCTGTTTTTCTTAGCATAGAGGAAGAGAGAAAAACCCAGGAAGGGATTTGTGGCCAGCCTGGATGACAAAGGGAAACTTGGGAGCTCTGGGGTAATGCTGGGATTCCACTCAGGATCTCCTTTAACTCCTCCCCCACCTCTTTTCCCTTTAAGCTAGAAATGCTTTCTAGCACAAAGGTTGAGATTTGTGGACATTTGTCCTGTTGTGCAAACTCTTGGGCGCTTACCACACATGCAGAAACACTGGTGCTGCTTCGTCTAGTGAAGGGCTGTGAGAGGCTGGCATAGGCCTTGCTTCCAAACACATGCTATTCTGTAACAGTCCTTGCTCAACTCTCCATTCCCAAGGCCACCCTGACTGGCCTCATAGCTGCTGGAAGCTTCTTGGATTCCAAAGCTGAGCACTTGCCTCTCTTACCCTAGGTTACTACTCGGGACAGGTAAGCTATGGCATCCCCACCCTCTATTTTGCTCATGAGGCTGGGAGTCCTTGTGAGCTTGTTCAGTCAGGCAGGGTGGAATCCTGCCAACAGAGCACACACACACAACAGTAAGAAAACACTTTATGATTTTGAATGAACAGCTTAATTTGTAAATATTTGCTATTGAATCATTATTTTAGTCCAAAAATGCTGATGAGCTCTTTCTGGGAACATCCTTTATGCTGTGAGCCAATCACATTCTCCTCTGACCTCCGCCAGCCCTTTGCTGTGGTGGTTTTCACACTTTTCCTTCTCTGGGTTGGTTTGTTGGTTTTGTCTGTTGTCTCTTTTTGTTGTCATTTCCATTGAGATCTTTGAAGTCAGAGATCTACTTAATCATGCCAGGTCTAGGAGAGAGAGGTAGAGGCCAAACTGAGGAGTCCAGCAAATTCTAGTGCTGTAAAGGAAACAGTGTGTCAGCTTTTATTGAGTACCAAATGTGGTGGTAAAGAGGGCTGGGATGGAGAATGGAGGGACTTGGTGGGCTGTGGCATGGTGTTCCCACTAAGAAGCAGGCCCCGGTTTAAGTTGAAGAGTTCGCTTTTATCCCTCGATATTGAGTTTTGAGGCTGCTGTGTGGCTTCCACGTGAGTTCAGGCCTGAGGTTGAGCTGGGCGTTCTTTTGTTGGTTGAATGCCTAGTGGATGCCAGAAGCTACACACAACTGAAAGTGCAGTAGCAGACAAAAGAGACGCAGCGCCAGCTCCAAACAGGGCTTCCACCCTTAGAAGGGGCAGGTCACAGATACAGCTACAAAGTGACAGTTGTGACAAAAAAAAAAGCTATAAAATGCATACTGTAGGGCCCTAACTTTACATGCATGTATTGATTTGAACAAAGTGGAAACTCTGAAGAAGTGACCTGGAAATTTAGAATTCTAAAGATAAAAGCCAGTTCTAACAGAGAGTTGAGAAAGCATGGGAAGAGTGAGGCTTCCCAAACCCCACTGTGAGTCTGAATCAAAGCTGCCAGCAGGGGGAGGGCCATGGACCACCTCACTGCTGATCTACCTGTTCCTTTCAGTCCCATCACTTCCGGTCTTTACCCTCTGGTACTTCCTTTCTCCTGCTGACAATTCTGACTTTGCAAAGGACCAGTGCAGATCCCAAGTGCTTTGCAGGCTGAGCAGGTGAAGGCTTGCTATAAGGTCCGTGTTAGGAGAAGTGATAGGCTGTGGTCCGACAGGTCTGGGAGACCTATCCCTGGGTGGCCCAGCCCATGAAGGAGAGAGCAGGGCTGAACTGAACATCAAGCCAAAAGCTCAGAAACTTGAACTCCCTGTGGTAGCTTCTTGGCTCTGATCCATTCATCCTGTGTCCCCAGAGGCTATAACAAAGTGGAGTGTGTGAGATTTCTGCAATGAGTAATGGAGCTGCTAAATTAGAAGCTATAATCTAAGAGGGAAAGATTAAAAAAGACATTTTAGGGTAAAGAGATCTTAGCATCTTGTGAGGCTAAGATGGAGGGGTAGGAGAAGGGGAGATTGAAGAAGGATCATTCTAGGGGACTGGGGAGTTGGCTCTGGTTAAGTGTACTGGCTGCTGTTCCAGAGGACCAGGGTTCAATTCCAAGCAACCATATGGCAGCTCACAATTGTCTATTACTTCAATTTCAGGGGATCCAGTGCCCTCTTCTGGCCTCCATGGATACCTGCACTGGCGGTTTATAGAGATGCAGGAAGGCAAACTACCCATACACATACAATAAAAACCTTAAAAAAAGGATTTATTCTGTCCAGAAGTGAGCTTGCCTTCTTAGCCTATAACCTGAATAGAACACTCCTGGTCCACTCTCCTTGCCTACCCCTTTCCAGTTAGCTGTGAAATTCTGCTGGGTCTTTCTCCTGTATTTTTCTTGAATCCATCTGCTTCCCTCTAGATTGTTTCTTTGGTCCAAACCTTCATCATTTGTCATCTAGATTCCTGCTTCAGCTTCTAACTGGTTGGCTAGCATCCAGTCCAGACTTCTTCCTCTTAGACTATTTCTGTAAAAGCAGGTCTGATCTTGTTGCTTATTCTGGCCATAAATTGTCAGTGGCTCTTAGTTATAGCCAGGGCAGATGTAACTCCTGTTGACCACTCCAGCCACACCAGTGAGGGCCTCAGATAGCTCTCATGCTAGTCAGTCAGCCTCTGTACCTTTCACAGATTGTTCTGGATGGTTCATCAATTGATATCTTTACTGGCTGTTGGCTCACATGTCTCCTTCTCTTGGTGCCTTTTCCCACCATACCCTTGGTCCCTTTTCATACCCCCCACCCCTTCACACCCCTACTGCATGTCATTAAGGTAGCTCTCACGAGATTCCTCTGTACCCCTGGCATGGTGTCAGCACACACTTGTTGAATGGGATCAGCACCCTTTCCTTTGTACCCACAGTGTTCCCCTCCTCCCTGCGCCCTCCTTTGCTCCTCTACTCCAGGTTTTCTCCAATGAGGGCCAGTTCAAGTTCCGATTTGGGGTCCGTGGGCGCTCACCTGGGCAACTACAGCGCCCGACGGGTGTGGCAGTGGACACCAATGGAGACATTATTGTGGCAGACTATGACAACCGTTGGGTCAGCATCTTCTCTCCTGAGGGCAAGTTCAAGGTGAGAAGCTTGCTGTTGCTGTACTCGAACCCCTGGTGACCTGCTCAGATGACCATGTTACGAGGTTAGGCCCTGAAGTGTTCTATCACTAGCTCAAGATTCTGATACCGGGCCAAGACTTTCCTCCCAACTACACTAGTCAGGATAAAGTCCCTTATGGTATGCCTTTCCTACAGACCAAGGTTGGAGCTGGCCGCCTCATGGGACCCAAGGGAGTGGCTGTGGACCGGAATGGACATATCATTGTGGTGGATAACAAATCTTGCTGTGTCTTCACCTTCCAGCCCAATGGCAAGCTCGTTGGGCGTTTTGGAGGCCGCGGGGCCACTGACCGCCACTTTGCAGGTACAAGGAAACAACGCCAAGACCCAGACTGAGATGCTCCAGCTCCATAGAATTTCCCAGGGTCCTCCTGTTGTAAAGACCTCTTCTACAGCTTGACCCTGATTCCCCTTTCCTACTACCTAGTTCCATCCTCCCAGAGACAGGGTATCTTACCCCTCCCAGAGATCCTACCCCTCATCTGACAGAGTGCCTCAGCTTAATGCTTTAAAACCTACCCCCCACTTTCTGTTCTTAGGGCCTCACTTTGTGGCTGTGAACAACAAGAATGAGATTGTAGTAACGGATTTTCATAACCATTCAGTGAAGGTCAGTGTCCTCCCCCTCCATAACACTGTCTCCTCACACACACAAAAAAACTCCTTTCTCCCTTCCTTCCTCTTTCGAGCCCCCTTGAAATCCTTCATTGAACCAATAAACATTTATGGCATGGCTACTTTGTCCCAGGCACTATGCTAGAAGCTGGGGATTCAGTATAAGCAAAACAAACACATTCCCTGTCTTCTTGGTTTGAGTAGGTCAGGGTAGAGGAGACAACCAGGAAATCTGAAGTGATAGATTCTGGGATAGGCTATGGGAGGGTTGAGTAGAAGGCTTTGATACAAGAGTAGACCTAAAGCACCAGTAGAATTAACTAAAAAATAGAGAAGGGGGAGTTTGAGGCAAAGGACACAGAAGAGGTTAGGTGTGGTGATACACACCAGTAATCCCAGTGCTCGGAGGTGGAGGCAAGAAGGTCAGCAGTTCAAGGTTACCTTTGTCTACAATTCAAGAACTACCTGAGATTGTACTACCCTATATTTTTTTTAAAAAGACACACACACACAGGAAAAGACCTACATGGAAGTTGGCATCATTTATGGTGCTCTGGAAACCATGGGTACTTCAGACTAGGTATGCTGCTGCAAGGTGAGGTTGAGACCTGTGTGACCTGTGAAGGGGCTAGCTCCCCTTTAAAGAGCTGTGGGGAGTGCTTAAGGAATCGCAGGCAGGGGTGTGATGAAGCCCTGTGTGTTTTAAAAAGGTCACTCTGACTGGGGCAGTGCTAGAGACAGTGACCAAGATGAGAAGGGAGAGTGCCCAGATCTTGAGACAGGTATAGCAGTATGTATATGAAAGACAGACTTGAGACAGAACCAGGGATATGTTTGTTTGTGTCAATCTGAGAAGGTGGAATGGAGAATGGTCTGTCCCAGCAGGGTGGTAGCAGTGTCAAAATAGAGAAATGGGAAGTACCACTTCCCCAGGAAAGCATCATCTGGGCAGTGAGGTACAGTGTGTGATCCCTGGGAAGAATTTCTGGGCTAAGCTGCAGATCTGAGAATTCTCCCTGGAGCTTTGCCCCACCCTCCTAGGCCTTGCCCTCTGCCTGAGGTCAGGCCCCCAGTCCCTAGCCCCTTCCCCCACCAGGTGTACAGTGCTGATGGAGAGTTCCTCTTCAAATTTGGCTCGCATGGTGAGGGCAATGGACAGTTCAATGCCCCCACGGGAGTAGCTGTGGATTCCAATGGGAACATCATTGTGGCCGACTGGGGCAACAGCCGCATACAGGTGAGTTGGGCCCGGGGATGGCTTGAGAGTGAGGCTTTCTCTGTGCCTCTGTCCTTCCCCATGCAGACTCTTCTCTGCCTGACTTTACTTCTGCTTCCATTCTCCACGTCTTCCCCAGGTATTCGACAGCTCTGGTTCCTTCCTGTCCTATATCAACACGTCTGCAGAGCCACTATATGGCCCACAGGGCTTGGCATTGACCTCGGATGGCCACGTGGTAGTGGCTGATGCTGGCAACCACTGCTTTAAGGCCTATCGATACCTCCAGTAGCTGCACAAGGGCCCTGCTTGGCTCATGGAGGGACGGACATAGGGGTGATTGGACAAGAGGGTCTGGCTAAGAGGTGGGCCAGACCCAGCAGCACTGAATGTGGGCTGTGGGCGTGGGTGTGCCCAGTGCCCTTTCCTTCCTCCCCAACCCCACGGTTGCACTTTATTTATTCGGTTCTTGCTTTGGTAATTGGGTGGGCCTGGACTGGTCCCAAGGATGTGTGCAGAGCTTCACCCTAACCCCTTTACACACCCCTTACACCCTCAGTCTGCTCTCTGACCCCCAGCCAGGGGCCAGAACAGCCTCTTACTTCAGAAGTCCCTCTGGTTGTCTCCCTACCACCCTATACACACTGACAGAGACAGCAATACCCCACCCCATATTAAATAAATGTGTGCGCCAAGGTGTTTTTGCTAGGTTCTTGTGGGGTGGGTCTCCGAAGGGTTGGAGTATTGGTATCTACTGTGGACTGAAAAGTAGTCAAGAAGACAGGCAAATGACACAGTATCAGCAACAAATGGTGACATTTTAAAAGAATAATGTTTTTTTGCCTTGTTTTAAGTATTCATTTTAATTTTATCAATATGGGTATTGTGTTTGCATATCTGTCTGTGCACTACATGCATGCAGTGCTGTGAAGCCCAGAAGAGTGTTAGAACCCCTGGGTCTGGAGTTAGAGATGGTTGTTAGCCATCATGTGGGTGCTGGGAACCAGGTCCAGGTCCTCTTCAAGAACAAAGGGGGCTCTTAACTGCCCAGCCATCTCTCCAGCCCCTAAAGAATGTTTTTACTTATTCTTTGACAGTGTCACATGTGTATAAAATGTATCTTGATCATAGCTACTCCTCCTCACCCTGCAGCCCCTCAACATGTCCTCCTGCCCTCACGTTCTCTTCTTTTACAACTCTCGGAGTCCAGATTCAGGCTTGCTTAAAAACAACAACAACAAAAACAACCACTTCAGGCTACGAGAACAAAAAAGAGTGAATCTCTGGGACCCCAGCCACTTGCCAGTTCCTCATTCCCAGGCCTTGTATCTCTTGCATTTGCTGTAGAAATAGACAAGTCCCTCCACGCTCCCCTCATGGGGCTACAAACTAGGAAAAGATGGACTCTTATCCAAAACATAGCCACAGCTGCGAGCAGAACTGTTTTAGATATGAAAGCATTCCCTGAGGCTTGTCCAAGTGGAGGTTGGATGTAAGAGGCGCCATGGCCACTGGTGGAGGTTATTCCAAAGACCTGGACCCCTAACTCTTGCCATTGCTGTGCTCCAGGGTTGCTGCCCTTTCCCACGGTGGAATGGAGGTTTTCACGTTGCATTCCAGAGCTCTAGTCTCTCAGGGTAGGACTGCTAATCCCAGAGACAATTAAAACAGTATTCAGTGAACTGGGAGGTAGGGACTACAATTTCTCTTTCTTTGCTGGAGACTGAAGCTCAGAGAAATATGTCACATTGTTGACTGAAGAGCAGAGTTGGACTATAGCTGTCATTCTCTAACAGTAAACTACAGCGTCTTTCGTCCTGAGCTCCTTGTACCTAGCATGATGATTGGCAGAGAAGGTACACGAGATTTGAGGAATAGTGGATCTGAGGTTAGTCATGAGAGGTTATTGAAGAGAGAAGATACTCTAATGTAATTCCTGGCATTGGGTTGGAGGCACTATGAACATCACAAAGTCTTTGCAGAGGTCAAGGATGTGCTACTTGGACTGTACGGAAGCCTTGGTTCTGTTTACCTCTCTGGTCGTCTCCATCTCCATCTTTTGAGACCTGGTAGGCGGGTGGAGGGACACATCTCCTGAAGCTGTAGGGCAGTGTTCTCTCCAGGCTACACACCTGGCTCTGAAGATGAGCAGTGCTGCCTCAGTCCATGCACTGACCTAAAGAGGCAGTGGGCTCAGTGTCTGCAGAGTCTATTCCTTCCCTCCATTCCGAACAAAACAGCAGCAACACAGAATGGAAGTGCCAAGTTCCTATCCCTCGGTCTCTTTTCAATGCCTGAAAGCAAAAGAGGAAAGTAAAGTGATAGTAAAGGTGGCCTTCCTTGGATGGGAGGTCACCAGAGAGCAGCCAGCCAGAGAGCAGAACCCACCCTTGAGCTGGTTTCTAGATTAGGCAGTCTTCCTAAGCCATGTAAGAGGTGTCTCAAAGAGAAGCCACTTACTTCCCCCTAGATCCATCCACCCTGGGTATTTCCTATCTAGTTCTGATCAGAGGTTCAAGTAGGTATAAATGATTCTAGGATTGTGGCTCATGCCAATTGGTACGACTCAAGTGATCTTCACATACATGGGGCAGCACTACAAAGCCTTTGTCAGGACAGATCAGAAAGTTATTTTTGTGGTCCTGCATGAGCTCAAATCCTGCTTGTTCAGTGATCCTCCATGTTTCTCAACCTTCCCAATGCCGCGGCCCTATAATTCAGTTCCTCATTTGTGATGACAACCCAACCAAAAAAGTATTTCATCGCTACTTCATAGCTGTAATTTTCCTACTGTTATGAATCATAATGTAACTATCTGATATGCAACCTCCCTAAGGGATTGGGACTCACAGGTTGAGACCACTGCTCTATTGCCATATATGTTATTGGACACTTACTACCTAAAACAATTGGTCAGAAAGAGCAGTGGGCCCTGGGAAAACAAGGCAGAAATGGTTCTGTGCTTATGGAGGTTACAATAGTGGGAAAGGAGACATACTGCGACAAAGAACTAAATGTGTAATGACAACTTGAGTTCAAGTATGAAGAAGAAAAAGAATACAAGGACAGAAATCGTGTTCAGTAGGGGAAACAGAAATCCAGCCTCTTAATCAGCCTGTTGAAGAAGTAGAGCAACTACAGTGAAGTCGGCCATAGCCAGAGGAGGTCCTGGTGGGCTTGGAATCTGCAGGAGGCCAGAGTGGCTTCAGAAAGAAGGTGGTTGGAGAGGGAAAGAATCAAGTTGAAGAGCAAGAGCTGAGCTGGATTTAATTAAGGCCAAATTTGAGTCCAAATGTTACAGCAAACCACTGGAAAAAAAAGCAAGCACTAGGGCTGGGTGAGATGAACTGGTGACTGGAGAGGTAGGAGGAGACAAGAAAGGGATTGACAGCTCTAAACTCCCCTGGAACACCGGGAGGGATGTAGCCTATGGAAAGACTGGACAAATACAAAAGAGTGTGTGCTCCAAATGCTTAGCATACCTTTTCAATACAAAATAAATGCCAGAGAAACCTACATGTCCATCAGCATGGAATAGTTCCATAAACTTTTTGTGATATGTATTTTTAAATACCCTTTGTGTACTTTTAAAAAACGACAACAACAATCACAAAAACAAACAAAAAACCCCTGGAGAAATAGCTGGGCATGGTGGTGCATACCTTTAATTTCAGTATTCAGGAGGCAAGAGGCAGAAGGATCTTTGTGAGTTCTAGGCCAGCCTGGTCTACATAGGGAGTTCCAGGACATAGACTCTGTCCGAAAAAGACAATAACAATGTATAGTCTTGTCTTTACAAGCCCTAGTTCTCTGCATGTGAGAGGCTGGGGTGGGCAGATTGTTTTGTTTCAGGCCAGTCTAGGCTACACCATGTGTCTTAGTCAGGGTTTCTATTCCTGCACAAAACATCATGACCAAGAAGAAGCAAGCTGGGGAGGAAAGGGTTTATTCAGCTTATACTTTCATGCTGCTATTCATCACCAAAAGAAGTCAGGACAGGAACTCACACAGGGCCGGAACCTGGAGGCAGGAGTTGATGCAGAGGCCATGGAGGAATGCTGCTTACTGGCTTGCTTCCCCTGCTTGCTCAGCCTGCTTTCTTATAGAACCCAAGACTACCAGCCCAGGGATGGCACCACCCACAATGAGCTGAGCCCTCCCACCCTTGATCACTAATTGAGGAAATGCCTTACAGCTGGATCTCATGGGGGCATTTCCTCAAGGGAGGCTCCTTTCTCTGTGATAACTCCAGCTTGTGTCAAGTTGACACACAAAACCAGCCAGTATACCATGACTAACAGACCACACATCTAGACCCTGTCTTAAAACAACAAAAATGCTGATGTGTGAAGTATGCTGTAGAAGAAAAGCTTCTGTCATTCGGATTCTTGTTTTTAGGGGGGATATTATAAGAATGGGAAAAGAGCCAGGTGTGGTGGCGCACGCCTTTAATCCTTGCACTTGGGAGGCAGAGGCAGGTGGATCTATGAGTTTGAGACCAACCTGGTCTACATAGCAAGTTCCAGGCCAGCCTGCCTCAAAAAGGGGGGAGGGGATATAAGACAAAGCTATATATAAGTCTTTTAAGCAAGAATAGGTAACCTCAGGTATCCTTTTGGAGGTCACCATGGCAATGAGAACTGATGTAGAGAGCAGACTGATTACAGAGGAGCAGGAGAAGTGGAGAAGCTATTCAGTGCTTGCACTATTAGAGGGCCAGAAATACACAGATTTCATGTATAATTACAAAGCAGAACTCACATGATTTAGGATTTATGTAACAGTATTTTAGGCATTGTTCCATGTGCTGAAGATATACAGTGGTAGGGGAAAAAAGAGATGAAACCCTTATCCTAAGGCTGGGTTTGTATAACTCAATGGTAGAATGCTTGCCTAGTGTGTGCCAGACTCCATGTTTGATTCTCCAGTTCAAATGAAAAGGAAAAAATCTGCACAATTAGATAATATAGTGACTAGTAGATTCTGTAGCTCCTTCATTTCTGCCTAATGAGAACTGATTGTCAGGGACTTTGAGACCTGGTTGCTAAAAGCCAGCCATTATTAAACTGTAGCCAGGTACCATGGCTCCCTATAAAGACTAGGCTGGCCTCAAACTCACAAAGATGCTCCTGCCACTGCCTCTCTAGTGCTGGAATTAAAGCTGTGCCACCATGACCAGCTATTTCTCCAGGCTTTTGTTTTGTTTTAAGGATACATACATGATTTTTAAAAATATGTATTAGCAAAGGTTTATTTAACTTCTCCATGCTGATGGACACCTAGGTTTCTCTGGAATCTATGATTATAAACGTAAGCTGCTGGGTGATGGTGGTGCATGCCTTTGATGCCAGCACTCAGGAGGCAGAGGCAAATGGATCTCTGAGTTTGAGGCCAGCCTGGTCTACAGAGTGTGTCCAGGGCTACACAGATAAACCTTATCTTGAAACAAAACAAAACAAAACAACAACCAACCTGTGTGCTCAATACTTAGGAGACTAAAGCTAAAGAATCATGAGTTTGAGGCCAGCATGGGCAAGATACTGTCTCCAAAAAAATAAAAAAGGTAAACTATGACCTTGAAATTAAATCTCTAGCCGGGTGGTGGTGGCGCACGCCTTTAATCCCAGCACTTGGGAGGCAGAGGCAGGCGGATTTCTGAGTTCGAGATCAGCCTGGTCTACAGAGCGAGTTCCAGGACAGCCAGAGCTACACAGAGAAACTCTGTCTCGAAAAAACCAAAAAAAAAAAAAAAAGAAAGAAAGAAATTAAATCTCTTTTAAATTAAAGTTGAATAATACACAAGAGCAACCCCTACAGCCTGGTTGACCATCACGTGTGCCCAAATTTCTGTACATCTCTTGGGTAGGAAGGCCACATAAAACTCCATTACAGTGTGTCTCTTCTTCCCTCTGTGTTTCAAACATTTTGTAGCTTGATCAACTGTTGTAGAGGAATTTTAATCCAGCAACATGGCTTTTCTGGCAAGGGATCATATCCAAAGACCTTTTACAAAGATCTGGCTACAGATTTGCCCTTAGTACACACCTTTAATCCCTCTAGCTGGAATACAGACACAGCTGGTTGTGGTGTGTGAAGAGGCAGTTTCATCAGCACAGTTTTATAGACAGGTTCCAGGTGAAGACAGAATGAGCCAGAGAATGAGAAGGACCCAGAAGACAAGAACAGATTGCTAGAGTTAGTTTGAGGCCAAGCAGAGCAATTCAGTCAGAAGCAGAGAGAAGCTGGTTTGGATTAGTCATCGTGGAGAGGAGTTTGGGCCAGAACAACTGAATTGAACCAGCCAGTCAGAGCTCAGAAAGAACTAGAAAGGGTGAGCTTATTCAGCAGTAAGTCTCCAGGACAACAATAAAAGTTACGTTTACAAACTGTGATAGAATTTACACCACAGAAGTCAGTAAATGTTACAGATCAGGGCTTTCTCCTCCTAGAGAACAACTGTTAAATATTTACCAACATGCCCCCTCATAAACTTAGCACAGCCTGGAATCAGGAAGCCATAGTTTAAACCAAGACTCTATCAGTTGTAACAATGTGATTTGGCTAAGATACCTAATGTTGGTCTCCTCAATTATAAAAGAAGACAAACAGTTCTGCCTCATCTCTTTGTGCAGCTAAAATAAAACACCCGAGGTGGATGATTTTAAAAGAAAAGAAATGTATTTCCCACAGGTCTGGAGGATGGGAAGTCCAAGATCAAGGTGCTCGTAGGTTTGGTGCCTGATGAGAAGGGCCTCCTTGCCACCTGGCAGAAGAGAGAGAGAATCTGTCTCTCCATGCTCTTTTTATAGCTGCATTGTCCTAAAAACTTCTCAATAGGTCCCACCTCCCACAGTTGCCTTATTGGGAGAATTTGGAGAGGACAAATATATTCAAACCACAGGATAGAAATAACATGTATCCAATTAAATGAAATTTAAAAACATGCTTAGTACAACAGCAGACACCAGTGCCTAATAAATGTGAATAAATTATTTTCTACTCATAGGAAGATAAGAATGGCTGTTTGGGAGCAGGAGAGATGTCTCAAAAGGCCAGAGTGTAGTTCCCAGCACCCATATCATCAGGCTTACAAACTGCCTATAAATACAGTCCCAGGGTTCTAGCCCCCCTCTGGCCTCGGGCACCTGCATGCACATGATACACATACAAACAAGCAAGCACACACATATATAAAAATAAATAAATAAAAATGAGCATAGTATTCAGAGAATAAATTTTAAAAAAAGAGAAAATGTTTTGTTGGAGGGGTCAGTTGAGGCCAGTGAGCTCTTTTTAGCTGCCTGAAGCTTTATTCCTAAGCCTTCAAATCCCAGGAGAGGATCCCAGTCTCTGCTTTGAAGTATGCAGCGAAAGCATCAGGCCCAGCACACCCAGTACTCAGTAGTCCCAGGAGAAATTAATGAAACCAGACTAGTTTAGGACAGGTTAGACATAGCTGTCCCAAGGGATAGTGAAGTCAATGTTCAGGTTAAATATAGAGCCCTGCAATGCCCCAGGATGTCCTAGCCATTAAGTCTTTTGCTGGCCTGTGTTCGGTTTTTCCTGGGGGTGTGGGGGGGTCAGAAAGCTGCTGGTTGTGAGAATGAAAAAACTACACCAAAAAGGAAAGGATTGTATTTTTCAGAGCTTGAATTTCTTTGGAAATAAAGCCGGACCAAGGTCTCTGTACCCTCTCTGATTACTGGAGGTTTGCAGAGGACAGGAAAGGAGCAGAGAGGAGGATGTGCTCCTAAGCCCGAAGAGGTAGGGGTTAGGAAGAGTGAGAGGGGAAGTCTGGAAAGCCAGTTTGCAGGAGGGAAATATTCCCAGCCTCTGACCTGTGATTGAATGGTGTGAGTGCACTGTAGTCTCCAAGGGGTTCCTGTGCATAACTGTGAACAAGTTTCTTGGTCCAGACAGGATCAGGACAAACAGAGGCATAAAATCAAGGCCAGTGCTGTGTTGAGTGCTTGAGAAGAGTTACCTTGTGACTTATGACCTGTGACCAGCACAAAAGTTGCCAGCAAATTCACAGACCAGAGTTCCCAGAAGGATGCAATTCTCTAACTCACAGTTTTAGCCTAGAAGTTGGACTTCGTTTGCCTGTTTGTGAAACAATGGGGGGGGGGGGTTGTCCCTGGAGGTTCTGGTGATGACTTTAAGCCACCAGATGAAGGAATGGTAGACAAGTGAGTTAGGAAACAGCAGTATAAAACTAGGGCCATAAACATTATTCTAAGATCGGTGATGGATCTGGGAATGGTACAAGGGGGACCGGAGCTGTATGGGAAAGAGGCCAAGCTCTAATATGAGCATCTAGTACTGTATTCCCCCCTCCCCCTCTCTTCTCTCTCTTCTCTCTTCTCTCTCTCCCCCCTCTGCATTTTATTTTTTTAAAAGGTTTATTTATTTGTTTTATGTCTATAAGTACACTGTAGCTGTCTTCAGACACACTAGAAGAGGGCATCAGATCCCTTTACGGATGGTTGTGAGCCACCATGTGGTTGCTGGGAATTGAACTCAGGACCTCTGGAAGAGCAATCAGTGCTCTTAACCTCTAAGCCATCTTTCCAGCCCCCATTTTATTTATTTTAAACTTATTTATTTATGTATATGTGGTACTTTGTCTGCATGTATATCTGAACACCAGAAGACAGCCTCAGACAGTTGGGAGCTGCCATGTGAGTGTTGGGAGTGGAACTCAGGACCTTTGGAAGAGCAGTGTGTGCTCTTAACCACTGAGACATCTCTCTAGCCCATGTGCTGTTTCTCTTTAGAGGTTTCTGCTAGGCAGAGGGAGACTGGTTTACAAGTTAGTAATGGATCCCAAAAAGGCCCTATATTAGAGTATTAGAAGCCACAGCCTCTACTTAGTACAGATCCAGCCAGAGATGCCTTGTGGTGGGAGAGTGTGGGTGTCCTGCTTCAGTGCTCCTTGTCCTTTGGGAATCTAGCTTTGCCCACTGACCCATGAGGAAGGACTGACACTAACAGCACATTTTATTTAAACTTTAACTTATTTGAATTTTTTTTATTTATTTGAACTTTAATTTTATTTGAATTTTAACTTATCCCTGTTTAGCTTACAAATGAATGAGACTCGCTATGGTTATTTAATTTGTCTTTGACAATTACTGTGGATAACCCCTACTATACTTTTCTAACTGCTGGCTTGGCTACTTCCCCAGCAGTGTACCCCAAATACATGCTGTTTTTCCTGGCCATGTGCTCATGGGCCATCTTCCCTCCTCTCTCCTCCTGCTTCTCCCCCCACCCTGCAACCCCCAACCAGGTAATGCAAAATCCTACCTCAAATCCTTCCAGTAATTGGCTGTGCCATTTTTATTTAACCAATAGTTTAAATTAAGGAACAAGGTTTGCACAATAAAAGATGGTATGAGTGAGAATTCACTCATAGACAGGTAGACCTTCTGGTACATAATTCAACATTACAATACATAGCAATAGACCCAACCTCAACAGGATTTGGCAGAATCCCAGAGCTCTGGTTTTCTATTTGGAGGATTTTTGTAGACTGCAAAAGTGATCTCGGATTGAAAGGAGCAGCTCAGATTCAGAGCACGTGCTCTGCATGAGCACTGCATGCAGTTGATCTCAGCAACTCATGCAGGAAAATGTTATCTCTGGCCTCTGCTCCGGTTGTGTAGCGGGATGTGAGGAGGGTCGCTGAGGAACAGACGTCTGGGAGACTTGGGCTAACACATAGTGGATACTACCTACAAATCTTTACAGATCTGGCAGCAAATCTTGGGTGAAAATGAAGCAGGCTTTGGGAGTGATGAGAATAGAAGGTACTGGTAAAAGCAGGTAAAAACTCAGGAAGGAGAAGGGCGTGGGACTGAAGCACCGAAGAGGGAAACAGGACCACCAGATAAAGGACAGTGGCAAGCAAGTGTAACTAGAGTTCAGAATGCACCTGTCATGAAATACCCCCCACTAATAATGTCCACTTACTACAGAGGAGGGAAAATTCTCAGAAATTTAATGATAAGAGGAGAAACAAGTCAGCAAAATGAAAATAAAACAAGAACAGGGCTGGGGATGGTAGAACACTTGCCAATATGTGGAAAACCCAGGATTGCTTAAGACACAAAACTAACAAAAGCAGCCAGATATGTTGCTGGGAAAACAGTTCAGATTTTGGTAGGGTGACATAAGGAAAGGAGAGGCTGAGAAGTGGGAAAAGCTGGTCAAGAAAGTGTGTATGGAGAAGGTAACATTAAGGTAGAAATCAGTTGTAAATATTTGCATCCTAGTTACAGTTCAGGACGTCCTATGATAGGCAAATAAGCGTTTCTCTCCTAAGTTGGAACTATCAAGAGAGACTATGGGGAAGAGACACCTCCTCTTTGAGCCCTGTTACTGTCAGACCTTCCCTCAGATGCCTTTTTTGACTTTTCTTTTTCCTGGCAGGGGTTGAGTTTGGGACAGCGTTTGTATTATATGGCAGTAGTGAGATAATATCTCCAAACCAGTAGTCCAGAGATAAAGCTGAAAAGGTTTAGGCATATTCTCCAGAAAAGGCCTCCATGACAGATACTTGGAAAAAGTTCTCTTGAATATTTCTGACGTTCATTTGTGTGTGCAGGCATTATAAGGTGCTTATAAGTGGCCATCTGTTTAGTTGCCACAGGCTTTAGTTGAGTTGGACACTTGGTACATTCATCCCCTCCTTTTCTTCCCTCCTACTGTAGAGGTGAACGAACTCAGAAGGTAACTATTCATCCTATTCTGATTTATGAGCACCACCACCTCTTGTCAGTATTTAAGAGGGTCTCAGTGGACATGGGCTAGTCACAGCTGGAAATTTGCTGAAGGGGGTAGCGGTTACTGCCGGGAAGATAGTCTTGGATTCAGGTTTTCTTTTAGACTTTGACCTTATTTGCTGTGATGTCATCTGCCAATATTGGCATAGTCATGGAAGACAAATCTTTCTCAATAGGGTGGGAAGTGGGGGTGGTGCTGTTACCAGTTCTATATAAGTTCAGCCTCCTGCCCAGTTCTGTCCTGTGTGGCCTTTGCAGCTCAGCATGGCTAGGACAGTAGTGGCACTAAATATTGTGGTGTTGCTGGGCCTGTGCTGGTCCCTGGCTGTTGCCAACCCTCTTCCTACGTGAGTGGGGCTGCAATTAGGGATGGAGGATTGTAGTCTGGGTTGGTGGGTGATGGGGCCAGTTTCTAGGTCACAACCTAAGGAAGAGGAGTAGGACCCAATGGACCCGGATTTCTATCTGTGTTTTCTCTAGTGCCCAGGGAAGTGTTGCCAAAGGTGAAAATGGGACCAAGCCAGACTCAGATGTAATCGGTGAGACCCTAATTCCCTGAGTCTTTCTGTCTTGTATTGTCTCTGCATTTTAACATCTTATTGATACTTTTCTAACCCAGAGCACTGTTCAGATACCTGGAGCTTTGATGCTACCACCATGGATCACAATGGGACCATGCTGTTCTTTAAAGGTAGGGGGAAGCTGTGCATGTTGGTAAATGCTAGTAATCCAGCACTGGGAAACCTGAGGTAGAGAACAGTAGTTCAAGACCAACGCAGGCTACATAGATGACTCTGTCTAAAAGGCAAACAAACAAAAGAGGCTAAGGTTGGAATAGTTGGGCCTCTAAGCACAGTCTCTTCAGAGGGCTCTTCACCTGTAGGAGGGCTCAGGAATTTTATGAGGGTTTCAGTAACAGCTTCTTTGAAACTGTCTAAATTTGTTCTTGATCACTCAGAGTGTGTTGGTTTTTCAGGGGAGTTTGTGTGGAGGGGTCACTCAGGGATCCGGGAGTTAATCTCAGAGAGGTGGAAGAATCCCATCACCTCAGTGGATGCTGCATTCCGTGGTCCTGACAATGTCTTCTTGATCAAGGTACTGCTGGGTCAAGAGAAGAGCTGGGCTGGAAAGGGTTGGAATGAGAGTCCCTCCCTCGAGTGTGCTTGGTATGGAGCCTAACATGGTCCATTTTCTGCTGCCACAACAGAATATCTGATACGAAATCATTTTAATGAGTAGTATTTTACTTGGCTCATGGTTCTGGAATTTGGGAAGCCCAGGGTCAGAGTGCTGGTATCTGGCAAGGGAATTCATGCTGTGTAATAGCCTATAGAAAGATGGTACCAAGGTAAGAGAAAGAAAGCAAGAAAGAACCAAACCTGCTTTTATAGTGACCCATTCTTATGATAGCTAACCTACTCCCATTAGCATATTGAACCAATAATGATAAGCTATTTGTGAGGCAGGCCTCTGATGAACTAACAAGGTATTAGGCTTTGCTTCCCAACACTGTTGCATGGGAACAAACGTTCCTATGTATAACCTTGAAGGACACACACTATGGCCCTGCATCTTTGCTGATGTGTACAAAGTTTCCTTCCCCTGTGCCTTACTCTCCTGAACAAGTAGTCTTCCCACCCACTCTGTGTGTGTGTGTGTGTGTGTGTGTGTGTGTGTGTGTGTGTGTGTGTGTGTGTATGTGTGGGGGGAGGGGGGGACTGCACGTGTTGACAGGAAAAGCCAATTTCTAACTTACTGCAGTTTCTTTCCTTGGCTCCTATGACCCTGTATCTGGTCTTGTTTATATGTGGGGCAAGTTGTTTCCAATACAATGGCACCTGGTCAAGGGGACAAGCAACTCTTTTGTTCATGAAGACCCAGGCGAAAACTGCTCATAGGAAGAGAAAACTTCCAACTTGCCAGAGAGTGTGTCTGGTTGGGATGTCCCTTACTAACAGTGACATTTCCTTTCCTGCCTCTTTCCATGTTCTCTTCTTAACAAGTATACTTGTTAGGGCTACTATTGTTATGATGAAACTCCATGACCAAAAGCAACTTGGGGAAGAAAGGGCTTATTTGGCTTACACTTCCTTGTAACTGTTCATCATCAAAGGAAGTGAGGACAGGAATGCAAACAGGGCAGGAACCTGGAGGCAGGAGGTGATGCAGAGCCATGGAGATGTGTTGCTTACTGGCTCGCTCCCCATGGTTTGTTCAGCATGTTTTCTTAGAGAACCCAGGACCACCAGCCTAGGGTTAGCACCACTCACAACGGGCTGTGCCCTCTACAATCAGTTAAGAAACTGCTCTACAGGCTTGCCTACAGCCAGAATGTATGGAGGCATTTTCTCAACTGAGGGTCCCCCCTTTGCTGTGATTCTAGCTTGTGTGAGGCTGACATAAAGTTGGCTAGCACAACCAGTCCCAAAATGTCTGCTGCTTGGGGATCCACTCTGAGACCGTTTTATCTCCCCTCTTTGGGTGATTTCAGCCACTGCCATGGCTTTGAGGGCTCTGGGCTCTAGATACCAGATCTGGGTCACTCTCCTGGCTTTGGAAATCACCTTTCACTTTTTTGTTGAAAAATCTGCGAGTGAGCTCTTCCCCAGATACCTCAAATGCAGCATACTCCTAAATAAATTTAGCATCTTTCTTACAAGGCGACCTTTCCTCTGTGTTCCCTGATTCAGAGATACCATCGTGTGCCCGGGTACCATGTGCCAGGTGCACGTGGGCCTGAGGGAGCTAGCCTTGCTGTTCCCTCCCCTGCCATGTTCACTGTGTACCAGTTGCACAAGTTTACACAAAGTCTTCTGAGAACTTTGTACATGTTAGGGTCCTCTATGCTGTTGTCCTCTGGAAAATTCTCTCTCATTTTCAACTCTTTGGCCCTGTACTTCCTCTCCACTCTGAAACTTTCCAGGCTGTTTCCAGACATAATTAGACACCCCCCCCCCATATTCTCAATGTGCTTTTGGTATGCTTTTTCATCTTGGTGGCTGAATGGCTGGGGATGTAGCAGTTAGTTGTTTGCAAAGGATCTTGTCATCCCTGGATGCTCAGTGCCTCTCATAGGGCTCAGCCTGTAATAGTCATTCAGCACGTGTTTCTTGAACGAATCCATAAATAAGTGGGCAAATGAGTATATGAATGGGTGAGTGATTAGAGGGTGACTACTTGTGGATGTGCTTGTCAAAAGTAAGAGAGCTGTAATTAAGTGTGCCACGAGAGTGTCTGGTTATACATAGCCAGGTGTGTGTGTATTCTCAGTAAGGTGGCTTTGTTTGCTGAGTGTATGTATTGTACAAGGGGCAACATATTGTACTCCACCCGTGGACTAAAATGCATGATGCTGTAAGGAGATACTGTATAAGCACAATAGGGCAAAAGTGCAGTGCACGCAATGCATCTGGAGGTGAACAGTCTCCAGGACAGTGTTCTTTGACTGCAGGAAGACAAAGTCTGGGTGTACCCTCCTGAAAAGAAGGAAAATGGGTATCCAAAGTTGTTTCATGAAGAGTTTCCTGGAATCCCGTACCCACCAGACGCAGCTGTGGAATGCCACCGTGGAGAGTGCCCCAATGAAGGCGTCCTCTTCTTCCAAGGTGTGTCCACACAGGAAACCAAGCACAGAGATGGAGTCATGGTGCTCATGGTGATGGCTTTATAAGGAAAGAAAATGGAAAAGTCAGTTACAGGTTAAGGTCAAATAGACTAAGGAGTATAAGTCATTCTAACGAAGGGACCTGGTTCACATTCTCCTTTATTCCTCATGCCCTGGGACAGACTTGTGTTTCTTGGCCTTATGGTCTCACCAAGACCAAATCCCTATTGACCTTCCAACATCCCTGATCTTGGCTCCAGAAACTCCACACTATTCCCTGCATACCAAATTTGTCTTTGGCTTCCTTTCCTGTCTGCCTTATGATGCCTACCCCAGACTTCAGTTTGTTTCCTCTTTCTCTGACTTTCCCCAATTCTTCCTATCACTGGGTTGGTCATGTGCACCTTGCTGCAGACTTTTGATGTATGATTCGTTTATTCAACTGCCTCCCTGATATGCCCCATGTAGCCATCCACTGTATCCAGCCTATTCCTGGGCCCCAGTGCAAGCCCAAGGTATGCATAACCCAGCTTCACTGAATGATTTTTGTTTTCTTGGCCATAGGTAACCGCAAGTGGTTCTGGGACTTTGCCACAAGAACCCAAAAGGAACGTTCCTGGCCAGATGTTGGGAATTGCACTTCAGCCTTGAGGTGGCTTGAACGCTACTACTGCTTCCAGGGTAACAAGTTCCTGCGATTCAACCCTGTCACAGGAGTGGTGCCTCCCAGATACCCTCTGGATGTCCGTGACTACTTCATATCCTGCCCTGGCAGAGGTAAGAAAGCCCCAGCCCCTAGGACCTACTGGAATTTATCTGTGCTGTCTGAGCTTGCTGGCCTTGTATGCTCATCTCCCCCTTAACTCTGTGCTCCAGCATCTTAGGTGTGATTCTTCCCATTGTCCTCAAAGAGGAGAAGCCCACATTCCTCCTAATGCTCTTTGTTTTCAGACCCTACTCTGACTCCCAGCTCCCCCCCACCGTGTGTGTGTGTGTGTGTGTGTGTGTGTGTGTGTGAGTGTGTGTGTGTGTGTTTATGTTCCCATTACCTGTTTCTCTTCCAGGCCATGGTAGACACAGAAATGGAACGACTCCTGGGAATAGCACCCATCCTATGCATTCACGTTGTAGCCCAGATCCTGGCCTGTCTGCATTGCTGTCTGACCATCGTGGCGCCACCTATGCCTTCACTGGTGAGAGGCTTCCCCCACATTCCCCACGTCTGCCCTCCTGTCTCTCTCACTTGTGCCTGTCCTCTCTGACAAAGCCTCTCTTTCCACTTTCATCACCACGTCCTATTGTTTGCCCCTTTGCACCTCACCTCCACTTACCATTCCCCTTCTCCTCAGATGCGTATTTCAACCTCACCTCTAATCATCCTGGCCTTCCTTCTATGTCTTCTACCTGTCTGTTTCTCAGTGTCATCTACTCCTCTGTCTGTGTATTCTGTGGGACCCCTCTACCCCCAGTAATTTCTCATATCTCCCTTGCTCTGATGAGTTCTCTGGCTGTCACTTGTTCTGGAGATCTCTGGAGCAGGCACGTGTGTCCATGCACGCTTGTATCCCTTGCTCTTGCATGTCTCGCTGAGACTCCTGGCTCTTGCTTGCTTCTGGATCTCTCTGTGTGTCTCTGTGCCTCCTTGTGTCATTTGCTCTCACACGTGCCTTTTTGAGTATGTCGACTCCCCTTAATTTATTTCAGGAACCCCATTGTCCCAAGGTATTTAGTTCTTACATCCAGATCTCTGGACTCAGTGTCATTTGGGAATGAGATGTCGTGTGTCCCCCCCCCCCCCCCGACTAATAAGAAACAGAAAAGAAACATGAAGTGCTCTGGACCCTTACGATGTAGCTTCAAGGAGAGTCCAAGGAAGAGACCCAACCTTGGCCTTTGTCATTGGTTGGTAAAAGTCATCGCATGATATCTGGGAACATATAACTCTTCAGGCTGGAGGTGACTGACACTGTCTACACTAAGGACATCCCCAAGTAGGGAGGGAACAACCACATTACATTCAACCTGAGATATTTGCAGCAAGTGGCCTAAATGGCAAGGGCATAGAAAAATAGAAATGCTTTTTTAGTTCCTAACCATTGAGCAATTATGATATGTTGTGATTAACAAGTTCTATTGAAAAGTATACAACTACATGGAATGTAGCTCAGCATGAATGTGCACCTTAATGAAAACATATAGCTGCAATGAAACATACATGTTGTGACAATACAGATCTGAGCTGATTACATGTCATAGTAAGAACATGTAAGAGTCAGGACAGTATGCATCTATAGTAAGTGTGTAGGTGTAGGACCATTGGGGAGAACCACAGACAAAGCTGTGTGTGTGTGTGTGTGTGTGTGTGTGTGTGAGAGAGAGAGAGAGAGAGAGAGAGAGAGAGAGAGAGAGAGAGAGAGATAGATGGGAGTAGAGATCAACTGGAACATGCTAGGTTTGGGGTACCAAATAGGACCTAATGAATGTGTCAGAAAGACTAATTGAATTTGAACCTAAAGTTCAAAGGAAAGGTCAGTCTGAGACAAAGAGTTCACAGGTGTCCTCAGCATATTTGTGAGAACACCAAGGGAATTAAGGGCATTTAAAGAGAAGAGAACAAAATAGGGACTATGATCCTTTAGATATAAGACCAAAGAGGATAGTCCAAAAAAAAAAAAAAAGGAGTGTATTGGATGAGTCTAGGATCATAGGAGCCAAGGTTTTTTTTGCAAGTTTAATGAAGAAGGGGTGGTTGGGGTTTCCGCTCAGCTGGTAGAGATTGCTTACCACGCACAAAGCTGTGGACTAGATTTCTAGCACATAAACTGGCCATGGCAGGTGAAGGCACGATGATCAGAAGCTCATGAAGACCACCCACAGCTCTACAGCATACATGAGATCTGAGACCCTGTCTCAAAGAAAGAAGGAGTAGTGAGCACACGAATGCCACTGAGAGCTTGGAGGTAGAAACTAACCATTAACTGTGGAGGATAGTGCTCACCTTACTAGGAACAATTTCAGTGGAGGATAGAAGCACAAATGTAATTACAGAGCAATGAGGGAAAGGGAGGGAAATGGGAGTCTTCATTCTTTTTGTTTTGTTTTGTTTTATTTATTTAATGTATGTGAGTACACTGTCGCTGTCTTCAGACACACCAGAAGAGGGCATCATATCCCATTACAGATGGTTGTAAGCCACCATAGGGTTGCTGGGAATTAACTCAGGATCTCTGGGAGAGCAGTCAGTGCTCTTAACTGCTTACCACCTATCTCTCCAGCCTGGAGTCTTAATTCTTTTAGTAAGTTATCATCATGAAAGAGATTGGAGGCAGATTAGTGAGGAGGATGGAGGAAGTGGAGCCATGAAGAAGGAGTCCAAAGAGCCAGATCAATAACAATATATCTGTGTCTCACTCAGCCATCGGTAGAGAAACTTCTTGCAGTATATGGAAACTACCATAGAGACCCAAAGCTGAACAACACATAGTGAATAACCTCTGCCCTCAGGGCTCAGGGAGCTATGCAGAGGAGGAGACAGAAACGTCTTAAGAGCCAGAGGGGATGGATGAACCAAGGAAACGATGTCTTCCAGACAGAACAGGACTGATGCACACAGAGACCCTGGCAGCAAGCACAGGGTCTACACAGGTTCAAACCAGACAGGGTCCCAGCGCTGAGAGGGGAGGTGGACACAGGCTCCCATCTCTACACAAGAAGCTATCTTCAACTGATACCTGCTTGCAAAGGAAGAATTGGTTTTCTCCAATGGAGTCTGACTGGTTATATGAAGCATACTTAAAGGTAGTCCTCATGTCCAGCAACACAAAACAAACTCAGTAGTAATTTTTGTAGACTTTTTGTCTCATACTTCTTGGTTTGGGCATGATGTGTGTGTGTGTGTGTGTGTGTGTGTGTGTGTGTGTGTGTGTGTGTGTGTGTGTGTGTGTGTGTGTATTTTATTTACCTATTTGCTCTCTAAAGAAAAAGAGAGCAAAAAAGCCATGGAGTTGGGTGGATGGGGAGGTGGAAAGGATTTGGAAGAGGCTGGGGGAGGGGAAACTGAAGTCAGATTATAATGTATGAAAGTTTTTTCAATTAAAAAATATTATTACAAAAGAGAGAGATTGGAGAGATGGCTCAGTGAGTTAGCTTGCTAGCTGCTCAAGTGTGAGGAACTGAGTTTGGATTCTCCAGGATCCATGTAAAAAGCTAGGTAAACCAGGAGTACACCTGTAACCCCATTACTGTTGGAGAACAGAGACAGGAGGAACGTTGGGACTTGCTGGCTGCCAGCTGAGTTCTAGAGTCAGTGAGAGATCTTGTTTTCAAGAGACTGGGGCAGAGGATGATAGAACAGGACAGCTGACATTCTCCTGTGTCCTCTGTACACAGCAGACATGACTGTATGTGTCCTCTTCCAGACACATGTGCATGCGCCTTACATACAACACCACAGCTGCAGAAGCCTGGTCTGCTGTCCTGCATGATTTCCTCTCTATCAGGTCCCTGCTGGCTCCAGCACCAATGGCTCTCTTCTCACTCTACCTCTTGGTCCCTGGATGCATCCCATCCTCTCATGACTCAACCCTGAATCCATTGTGTGTCCCTTCACCTTTACCACCAGCACTGGCACTACCTCTAATATCCCACAGGCTCCCACTACTGGCGTCTGGACTCCAGCCGTGATGGATGGCATAGCTGGCCCATTGCTCATCACTGGCCTCAAGGTCCTTCAACAGTAGATGCTGCCTTTTCCTGGGATGATAAAGTCTATCTGATCCAGGTATGTATTGGGAGAAAGGCTTAAGATGGAAATAGGGACAAGTCTATATAGGTCTATGTTGATTACTCTCCTTTGTCCCCTAGGGCACTCAAGTATATGTCTTCCTGACGAAGGGGGGCAATAACCTAGTAACTGGTTATCCGAAGAGGCTGGAGAAGGAATTTGGGAGCCCTCCCGGGATCAGCCTTGAGACAGTAGATGCAGCCTTTACCTGTCCTGGTTCTTCCAAGCTCTATGTCACAGCAGGTGAGGTGCCTTTCTTTTAACTTTTCCGGGCATAGATGACCAGGAGGGCATGACTCATTCAAGATCTGCATAATATAGAAGCTATGCTAAGTTTGTTGTCTTCTTCCCAGGACGGCGGCTCTGGTGGCTGGACCTGAAGTCAGGATCCCAGGCGACATGGGCAGAGCTTCCCTGGCCCCATGAGAAAGTTGATGGGGGCCTGTGTTTGGAAAAGCCCCTTGGCCCCAACACATGTTCTTCCAGCGGTCCTAGCTTGTACCTTATCCATGGGCCCAATTTGTACTGCTATAGCAGTATAGAGAAACTGAATGCAGCTAAGAGTCTGCCTCAGCCCCAGAAAGTGAACAGCATCCTTGGCTGCAGTCAATAAAAAGCCCTGATGGGAATTAGCCCAGCCCAGCCCACCTCTCCATTTTCATCCTAATAAAACCAGATGGTTTCTTCACATGAATCATGGGGTATTGATTATGAAGCAAATTCTTTATTTACATTGAGAAGTTGTCAACTCTTTTAAAAGTATTTATTATTTCATCATTTTTTAAAAGAATATGAACATGTATGGGTATGTGCATGTGAGTGCAGGTGCCTGCAGAGGTGGGAGGAGTTGGATCCCCTGGGGCTGGAGTTACAGGCAGTTGTGAGCTGTCCAACGTGGGTGCTGGGGATCAAATGCAGATCCTAGTCAAGAACAGTGCAAGCTCTCCCAATGAAGCAGCTACTCTTTTGAAACTCTCAAGCTCAAAAGAGACTGTGGGAAACAGAGAAGCCTGCAGAGATGACTGTTGAATCCAAACCATAGGCCTTTTACTGCTTGCTTTTCCTTTTAGTTCTTCTGATCCTCTTCCTCCTCCTCCTCTTCTTCTTCTTCTTCCTCCTCCTCCTCCTCTTCCTCCTCTTGTTCCTCTTCATGCTCCTCCTCCTCCTCCTCTGTTCTTTTTCTGGCAGGGTCTCTTGTAACCTAGGCTGGCTTCATGTTCAAACTCCCCATGTAGTAAGGATGTCTTTGAACTTCTCTAATCCTATTGTCTTGACCTTTCCAATGCTAGGGTTACAGCATATGCAACTGTCTTAGTTAGGGTTTTACTGCTGTGAACAGACACCATGACCAAGACAAGTCTTATAAAGGACAACATATATTTGGGGCTGGTTTACAGGTTCAGAGGTTCAGTCCAGTAACATCAAGGCGAGAACATGGCAGATTCCAGGTGGCACGGTGCAAGAGGAGCTGAGAGTTGTACACCTTCATCTGAAGGCTTCTAGCAGAATACTGGCTTCCACGCCAGTCTTAAAGCCCACACCCATGATGACACACCCACTCCAACAAGACCACACCTACTTCAACAAGGCCACGTCTACTCCAACAAGGTCACACCTTCTAATAGTGCCACTCCCTGGGCTGAGCATATACAAACTATAACAGCAACCATGCCCGGGTTTTGCCACACTGGAGATTAAACTTAGTACTTTGTGGATACTAGACCAAGCACTCTAAGCCACATTCCTAACCCAGAACGTGATTTATTCCAGTCTATCTACACATAGTGAGAAAAAGGACCAGAGTAGGAAGAGAAACTTTAAGTATGCATAGCATGTAAGGGAGCTAAGACTCTAACCTACCCTGCAAACAGTCCACAACTGACCCTTGGGCATCAGGAGTCATAGGGTTTAGGGAACCTACACTCCTAGAAGTGAATTGGCTTGGAGTTGTTATGGAATGTCTTCTAGGGGTGGGTGGGTGGATGGCTCAAATTGTAGTTCTGCATGGTTCTGGCAGAAGTCAACAGTCAAGATTTTATTGCCTTGAGTTAATTAAGCACAAGTGGAATGAAGACAAAGCTGAAGATAAGTACACCAGTGTGCAGCAGTGGCAGGCTGGAGACAGAAGGAGTGACTGAAAGCTGGACAGTGAGATCCATGGACAGAATCAGCCCTGGGGGGTCTGCTGGAGCCACATGCTGTCTGCCGGAAGGGATGGTCTGACTCACCTTTACCCTCCATGGCGTTTGCACCCTAGAGGCCAGCAGATGCCTCCTGCACAGAAGGCATAATTCTTGGTTCTTTTCTGCTCAGAAACCAATGAAAAGGGTTAGGCTTCAAACTTACTCCCAGTGGGTTAGAGAGTTCTGACAAGTGGATCTCAGCTGAGATTCCCTTTCCCTTCCAAATTCAGCTGAGATTGGGGGCTGATTTGTTTCAGGGCCTAAAATTAAAAAGAAAGGAAGGGAGGGAGAGAGGGAGGGAGGGAGGGAGGGAGGGAGGGAGGGAGGGAGGGAGGGAGGAAGGAAGGAAGGAAGGAAGGAAGGAAGGAAGGAAGGAAAGAAGGAAAGAAGGAAAGAAGGAAAAAGGAAGGAAGGAAGGAAGGAAGGAAGGAAGGAAGGAAGGAAGGAAGGAAGGAAGGAAGGAAGGAAGGAAGGAAGGAAGGAAGAGCCTGAAACTCTAGCTGGCGGGGTGGGGTGGGGTGTGTGTGTTTGTTTTTGTCTGTCTGTTTGTTTTGCCTTTTAATTTTATTATGTGAGTTTGTGTGTTTGGCCTGTGTGTATTTTGGTATACCATGTTCCTGCCTGGCTCAGAGAACAGAAGAGGGCATCTGATACCCTGGGGCTGGAGTTAGTAGACACTTGTGGGCTGCTACTTGGGTGCTGAGACTTGATCCTGGATCCTCTGGAAAAGAAGCTAGTAATTTTAATTGCTGAGCTATCTCTCTAGCCCCAAAGTGTAGGTTTTATTCTGAATATCTATGTTCTACTCTCTGTGACATCTTCAAAATGGCTATAGTGCTGTGCCTGGCACAGGCCTGTGCAGTGATCCCACTTACTGGAGAGACTGTGTAGCAGGAGGGTCACCAAGCTAACGATTGCCACCTGGGCTACAGAGGGTTGGGGGTATAACTCAGTGATAGAATGCCTGCCTAGCATAGTATATGCATATTTTTGAATGTGTGGACATGTATGTAGGTGCATATGCATGTCGTGTGTGTGTGCATGTAGAGGCTCAAGGTCAATGTCAGGATTCATCCTGGATCACTCTTCCTGTTTACCAGTGAGGTAGGTTCTCTCAGTCAAATCCAGCACTCAGTGCTACCACTAGTTTTACTATTCTTGCCAGCTCTCTGGGGGCTGCTCAGTCCACCTGGCCTTTATCCACCAGCATTGACTTGGGTTTCCGGTGATGGCCAATCAGGTTCTCACGTTTGTGGTGTGAGCACTTTAACTCCCGAGTCACGCCTCCAGCCCCTCTCTCTGCCACCTCCTGACTGTGTCCTCTCAGTGGCAGTAAGTTTTGTACACAGATGTTTCCCCACTTCAGCTGCCCTTCAGCACTCACAACTGTTTCGCCTGTGAAGACATTCCTTCAAGTCCAGCATCCCGTGTATGAACCCAGCCTCTAGCCTGCTTCCACACACCCATTCCTACCCCCGCTTCTCCTCTCTTACTTCCTTACTGTCTTCTATCCCTTGAAAATCTCCACCCGAGATTGATCATTTAAACTGCCTCACTGTCATTTTTATCTAGATATAAACAGAGAAGGAAATAAAACATCCAGCTAGAGGTCAGAGAAAGGGACCGTCAGAATTGACATGTCTGGCTTCAAACCCCAGCTAACCCTCTTGGCGCTCTGTTGAGAAACCTAGTTTCTCTGAGTTGTTTTGTGTTTGTTTGGTTTTGGGAGATAGGGTCTTATATGGCCCAGGCTGACCTGAAACTCTCTTTGCAGCTGAGAGTTACCTTAAACTTCCAACTCCCTTTTCTCCTGTTTCCACCTTCCAAGTGCTGGGATTACAGGCGTGTACCACCACACTGACACTTTCTGAGCTGTGTGTGTGTGTGTGTGTGTGTGTGTGTGTGTGAGAGAGAGAGAGAGAGAGAGAGAGAGAGAGAGAGAGAGAGAGAGAGTGCCCTGCATGCACGTGCAAACTAGGGATATGTGTTGCACCAATCATTGTATAGTGTGGCTGCAGAAACCACTCTAGACATTCCAAGAGGATGAGAATTTAAAGCAAAAGAAGTTGTTACAACGTTGAGGTTTGGACATGGCTGTAGGGGAGAAGAGCATCACCCAGACACTAGGAAGCTAACTGCCAATTGTGGTCTAGAGGAGCAAAACAGAGCGGAGGGATTGTCCAAAGATGCAGAACCTGGGGCGGACCCATCTAGACTGCCTGTATTGCCAGTGCTTCTGGATCCACCCTACTTCTGTTATTCAGGAACCACTGCAGATGTGGCTAGACACGTCGAGAGAAAGGGAGGGAGAGATTTTCCTTCTCTTCACCTTCAGACTTAACTGGGAAAGAAGCTGACAAGGAAATTCAAGAGCTGTGTTTTTCAGACCCATAGGTGGTACAGAGGGGATTACAGAGAAATGAGGGTTAGAACGAGCACCAGCAGGTGAAGTCGGCCATAATCACTCCATCGCAGCTCTTCAGTTGTAAAAAACAAAACTGGAAGTTATAGAAGCAGTGAGAGAATTTGTTGGTTTATGTGGCTAACAACTATGACTTCAAGCAAAGGTAAGTACAGATATTAGGTTGATATTGTCAGGCCTCTCTGTCCTGAACCCTCCTCCTCCTCTTCTTCCTCCTCCTCCTCTGCCTTCTCCTCTTCATCCTCCTCCTCCTTCTTCTCCTCTTCCTTTCCTCCTCCTCTTCCTCTTCCTCCTCTTCCTCTCCCCCTCTTCCTCTTCCTCCTCTTCCTCTCTTCTTCTTCCTCTCTTCTTCTTCTTCCTCCTCCTCCTCCTCCTCTTCCTCCTTTTTTTCAGGTTGGCCTCATTGTCAGGAAGGCGCCACCTTCTTGGTGGCAAGATGCCTGCCAAGCTTACACTGTGCTTGATAGTTCCAGGAAAATCTCTGGACTCTTCTTTGGTCATGTGCCCATCTCTGGATTGATCACTATGGGAGACTAGTTCTGAGTTTGGAGTCCACCATGAAGTGGGTTGTGGGACTAAGATCCGATATAAATAAAGAACAGGAAGAGTGGGCCTCTAGAACACCCCTTTCCCAGACAGGGTCTCATAACCGAGTGTAAGAGTGCTGGAAAATGTACTACTAGTAAAACATACTAAACATAAGAGTGAGATTTCTGGGTTTGATGCAATTTCTATTTTTAGTTAGTTAGTGTGTTTGTTTATGTGGGGGCTGGACAGATGGGTCAGCAGTTCGGAACCCAGAACCTATGTCAGGCAGCTCACAGCTACCTATAACTCACGCTCCAAGGCATGCAAAGCTCCCTTTGGGCCTTAATCCTTTCCCAGTACACAAAAATAAAGGTAAATAAATCTTTTTTTTTTTTTTAAGTGTGAGCCAGATGTGGTGGTGCATATCTTTAATTCCTGCACTAAGGAGACAAAGACAGCTGGAGCTCTGAGTTCAAGCCTAGCTTGGTTTATAGACTGAGTTCCAAGACAGCCAGCACTACAGAGAAAAACCCTGTCCCCCCCAAAACAAAAACCAAAAAGCATATGTGTCTGTGTAAGTGTATGCCACAAATGCATAGCTATGCATAGAGGCCAGATGCATAGGAGCCACTGGAACTAGAATTACACGTGCAGTGAGCATCCAAATATGAGTTCTCGGAACCAAAGTCAGGTCTTTTGCAGAAGCAGCAAGCATTCTTAACTACTAAGCCGTCTCTCTAGACATATTCTCCTTTTTTTTTAAATTTATAAAAAATTTTGTATCAGGGTCTGGATATGTAGCCCAGACTGGTCTCCAAATTGAGATCCTTCTGCCTCTGTCTCCCAAAAGCTCTGTTTTTAGTTTCTTGAGGAATCTCCATGTCACAAAACTAGAATCTTTAAATTAAAAAAAAAAAATTATTTTTTGCACATAAGGGTGTCTTGGATGCATGTGTCTGTGTACCATATGCATGCAGTGCCCTCAGAGACCAGAAGAGGGCATCAGATCCCCTGGAACTGGAGCTACAGGTGGTCGTGATACACTTTGTGGGTGCTGGGTGTTCACTAGGTGAGCAGCCAGTACTCTTAATAACATCTCTCCAGTCTCCCAAACCAAACTCACTTTTTTTTTTTCTTTTGAGCTGGGGTCTCTCTATATCGCCCTGGCGGTCCTGGAACTCACTACCTAGAGTTCTGCTTGCCTCTTCCTTCAGAGTGCTAGGATTAAAGGTGTGCACCACGATACCTGGCCCCAAACCAAACCCTATCCTCCAACCATTTTCCAGTTTCCACCTCCTGTTTCTTCCTAGCTTCTCACACAGTGCTCCTTCATTTACTTACCTACTTTCTGTTTGCTCAGTTCATCACACTGGGCACCTCAATTTTCTGCTGATGTGGATCAGACTATGGGGGTTCACGACCTTCATCATGCTGAATTCAAAGAATGCTGTTTTTGCTTTGACCTTATTGGAAATCTTTGCAGCGGTTGATGCTGTCGACCGTTTAATAGTCCTTGAATTCCTTCCCTTGGATCTTATCCATGATGTTACTTTCTCTCAATTCCTCTCTTACGCTCAAGTTTCTTCTTGGCTTCCTTTCCTGTCCTTTCCCTTGCTGGCTTTCAACCCTGGCATTTCTCAAGTTCAGGTCCAGGCCTTTGTCTTTTTACCTTAGTGCTGTTGTGGGTTAGGATTTATTTTTGTTTGTTGGTTTTGGTTTTTTTGAGGCAGGGTCTCTTTGTGTAGTCCTGGCTGTCCTGGAACTTGCTCTGTAGACCAGGCTCACCTCAGACTCACAGAGATCCTCCTAGCTCTGCCTCCTGAATGCTGGGATTAAAAGTATGCACCACCACCACCCGGCTAGGATAGTTTTATTGAAGTGTCTTATGGAAGTTCTTACCAGGCCTGGAATCTGGTTTCTGAATGCCACCTCCACAAAGAATATTTTACTATATAGATTTTCTAAATAAAACTTACCACCTAGTAGTACTGGAGTTTATTACTTCAAATTTTAAAAAAGTATATTTTGTAAGAAAAAGTATAATATAAAGTCAACATTTCATCAAGTGGTGGTGATGGTGATGCACGCCTTTAATCCCAGAATTTGGGAAGCAGCTGCAGGTGGATCTCTGTGAGTTTGAGGCCAGCCTGGTCTACAGAGTGAGTTCCAGGGCAGCTACACAGAGAAACCCTTTCTTGGAAAAACAAAACAAAACAAACAAACAAACAAAACCCCTAAATTTGGGCTGGCGAGATGGTTCAGTGAGTCAAGGCTTGGTGCCAAGCGTGATGACCCGAGTTCTATCCCTGGGACCCACACAGTAGAAGGAGAGAAGGGAGAGAACCAGCTCTTGCACACTGTCTCCTGAATTATACACAGCACCATAGCATGCATGAGATCCCATACACATAATGCACATAAAATAAAATAAGTAAAAATGTTTTTGTAAATAAGTAAAAATGGAATAAAACCCCCAATATTCATGTGTAGTAAAGCATTAAGTTATTTTTGCCCTAAAAGTGTTAATATGGATGAAAACTCTGTTCTTCTATATAGATGACTTGGGCACCAATTGCCAAGTAACACTAATTGGCTGGTCTATCATATTTAATAGCATAACTCCATTATTCATTGAGTATGGTGGCATGTGCTTATAATCTCAGGTCTTGGAGAGGAACCCAGCAGGCCCAGGAGGCTCAGGAGGCTAAAAACAGCCTCAGCTACACAGTGAGTTCTGGGCCATCCTGAGCTGCAGAGAAAGTGACTCTAGATTTGTTTCTGATCAATCTTTCCTTCTAGTTCCAGTGTAAGATTGCTATCTGAGAGGGACTCACATTGGTAAGAACCACCCAACATCCATAGCATGTCATAGGGTAAGGATTGATCTTATGACTTAGAGAACACAGGATGAGAAAGAAGAGCAGAGAAAGGAAGAGTGCAGGATGCATACTGATTCTGTGTAGGTCAGAAGATTTTGTAAGCCTAGGAGTAGGTAAGGAATTCGGGAAGACTGTGCATAAATCTAACACACCAGAACACTACCTGTATGAAGTATGTATCTTTTTCTTTTCTTATACTCTAACTAATTAGACTAAGGAAGTTTAAATGAGAATGTCTCCCCACCCGCCTCCCCATAAGGCTCATAAAATTGAACACTTGGTCTCCATTTGGTGGAACTGCATGGGAAGGATAAAGAGGTGTGGCTTTATTGGAGGAAGTGAGTCAGTAGGACAGGCTTTGAGGTCTTAAGACTTGACATATTTCTGTTAGTTCTCTGCCTTGTGGTTGTGGACCAAGGGAAGCTCTCAGCTAGTTCGCCAGCACCATGCCTGCCTACATGCTGCTGTGCTGAGCTTCCATCCCTCTGGAACTGTAAGCCCCAAATAAACTCTTCCTTCTATAAATTGCCTTGGTCATGGTGTTTTATCACAGCAACATAAAAGTAACTAATGTGGGTGGTGGTGCATGCCTTTAATCACTCTGGAAGCAGAGGCAGTGGATCTCTGTGAGCTTGAGGCCAGCCTGGTCTACAGAGCAACTTCTAGGACAGCCAGGGCTAAACAGATAAACCGTGTCTTGAAAACAAACAAACAAACAAAAGAGAAAAGGAAGAGGAAGAGAAAGAAAGAAAAATAACTAATGTATACTCCTCATTCTCATCAGATTGTCCAAGTCTGTGATTATCTGAAAATATTTCCTGAATACCTCAACCTCTTGTTCAGTGAGACGAGAAAAATTTTGGTGGGCCATTTTAGGTGAGTGGTACTTCTGGTACTTTTCTCACTGGTCAAAGCAAAAATCTAGAAGTCGTTTTCTGCCATGTCCCCAATCCAATGCCCTATTAATTAGCTGATCACTAATTTCTGTGAATTCTATCTCTTGAATTTACTGAGCCTATGCAATTCTCTCCATTCCAAGCCCCACTGGTGTGGTTCTTAGCCGTTATGTTCCACCGTAGCCACCTGATTACCTTCTAATTGCTCTCCACCCTTCCAACATCGACCTTCTATCTGTCCTCCCTCAACACCCACGTGATCACATCTGCCATCCTCCGGCTTTACACTTGATGACTTCCTACTTAAAGTCCAGAACTGACTGCAGAAAGCTCAGCTTGTTTGACACTAGTCCGTCTCTTCAGTCATTCTTCTGTGCTGCCTCACTTCTCTTCGTCTGTTTCTGAGGTTATAACTAAGTGCCACAGACAGGGTATTGACTGATATTTCTGGAGTCTGGGATGTCCAAGATCAAGGTGAACACTCCGTGAAGTTCAGCTAGGTGTTAGGACTCTGCGGGGCCTAAGATGGCACAGGGCATCATATGGTAAGGAGAGGGACGTGCATAGACACAGACAAACTAGCTTTTATACTAGACGTGTTCTCCACACAACCCTATAGTCCATTAACCCATGAATGGACAAACTCATCCATAAAAGCTGAGCCTTCATGACTTCTGGGGGTCAGGGTGAGTGGGAGGGGTTGAGGCAGGGTCTTAGTATTTGATAACTCGGGCTGGCCTTGAACTTATGGTCCTCTTGACTCAACGTGAGTTTGGGTAGTAATCTTTAAACTATAGCAATCTCCACAGTCTTCCTGTACTCCTGCTACTTTGAGTAATTTTCTCTTCTTCTGCATGACCTCTATGTCATCCTATTCTCTCATTTAAACATCCTGTTCTCTCATTTAAATTTTACTTCCTGTGGGAGCGTCCCAAATCTCCCAGGCCAGACTAACCTGACACACACAGTGGCCTGTGTGTTTTCCTTACAATATCATGCTTTTAATCACCTAAATGGTGTCTCTTCCCTCTTTTAGTTTGTAAGCTGAATGAAAGCAGGACCTCTATCTTGTTTTTTTTTTTTTTGGGGGGGGGGGTTAGCACCAAGGACAATGTCTCATACAGTATAATTATTTGTTGAGAATGAATGAATGAATGTCCTTCTATGTAACATTTGCTCATTTCTCAAGGATCCAGGTCAGGTGCCATGTCTTCCAGGTGGGATACAGCTAAACCAGATTCTTTTGGGGATCCTTATGTCCTGCTTGAGATCCAACATAGTTTATATATCTTAGGTGTTTGTCAGATTACAATGATCTCTTAGCCACAAGTCAGTAATTGTACAGGATGAGTGATAGACATAGGAGGTTTTGCTACACAGCTCTATTTTTATTTTTGCACATAAATGAAAACGTCCATAACAAAAACAGTTAAAACATTTGTATTTACCTCAGGATAAATGAAATGAAATATTCAAAGTCAATCTTGGAGTACTTGCTTTGAACAAGCCAGAGACTGATAAAGTGAACCTGCATCCAGATTGTGTGTGTGTGTGTGTGTGTGTGTGTGTGTGTGTGTGTGTGTGTGTACTTTTCCACTTCAGGGAAATTCCTTAGAAGATGAACATAAGATGACATAACAAATTTAGATTTGGGCACTGTTACACTTAGATGCATCTCCAATCAGTTGTTCAGTATGTTTAGAGTCCACAGAACCAACAGCTCAGGGGACAACGCTTTTAGGGTTTCTGCCCCTCTTTACTCTTGATGGGTTCTAGGTCAGGGATCTGACCACTAAGACCTGCCTAGCTGCCTACCTAGGGCTTGCAGCGAACAGGAATATAGCCAAGCACAGCATTTCTGTATATTTTCCACTCATATTCTCCACTTGGTCCTTTCCTCGAGTTAATTTCTACCTGGGAGCCTGCGGTGTGTGTGGGGGGGGGGGGGGAGTCGGGGGAAGCGGGTGCTGTGTCACAGAGGCACGGGTAGAGTGTTAAGAAATATCTCACTCAGTTCTGGTTTAGTTTAACCACTTACTCTGTTACTGAGGGCAAGTCCTGTTACCCTTCAGAATGTCAGCACCTGCCTCTCAAATCCGAGAACAACAATTGTGGGGATTGCACAGCGCTGGTTTGAGGATGAATGCATGCAAACGGTTGAACATAGAGCCTGGTACAGAGTAAGCGGTCAATAAATACGCGCTATTATTATCCACAGGACGTCAGGGAGTGCTACCACAAGAGCCGGAGAGCAGCCGGCTGCCAGCCTCTTGAGGCACGGCCGCGGTCCCAGCACCCGCGTCTCTCTCCACCCTCCCTTCCCTCCCCCCTCCCTAGCGGATCAGACTCTGTGCTCTAGGCGCGTCTCCCGGCGTCGGTGCAGGACCACAGCCCCGCAGACGCGGAGGTGAGTCGATGGTGGCATGGAAGGGGAGAGCTAGGTAGGGGTCCTGGGAGCTGGGTGCAGCCGTGCGGGCTAGGCTGGAGGCCTAGGCCGCAGAGCACGCGGAGGGTCAAGGGTCTGCAGGGTGCGGCTGGGGCAGCTGCAGCCGCTGCGGCTCGCACTCGCTCGCGCGCCCCGCCCCGGCCAAGATGGCGCCCCTCCCCCTCCCGTGCGCGGCTCCGCCGCTCGGGGCGCGGCCCCGCGGCCTGCGCGCTCCTGGGCGGGGGATGTTGTGATGGAGAAGCTGCGGAGTAGCTGGAGCCCTGCAGCTTGAGCCACCTTCACCACCTGGGCCTGGGGCCTCGCCCCGCAGGTAGGTGCTGCTCCTGCTCCAGCCCAGCCCCGGGAGCAGGATCCTCAGCCTCAGCAGCCCGTAACCCTTGCAGCCTCTTCTTAGCAGGAGTCCAGGTCTCCGCGCCAGGCCTGATTACCCCCCCCCCCACACACACACACCCAACCCCCCAGCGCCGCCTTCCTACCTTGGGCCTGCAAAATCACCCTCCGCAGGATTCAGTTTGGTCCTAACACCAACCGCTCCCCATAGCTTGGCTTCTTGATCCTCCAGGATGCCCAGCGGGAGGGGAGAGCGGGGGGGGGGGGGGGGAGGAAGGGGTGCGAGGGGCGGTAGAAGAGTGGGGGAGGGGAACTCTAATGCTGGGAAGGGGACTGGGATCAGGGTAGGAGCCAGGCCGCATGATTCCAGCCTAGAGCCCCAGGCCTGGGATCTGTCAAGCTGCATTCTGTTGTCCTCAGCGACTGAGGGGTGTGCCCTGGGACCGGCGAGGTTCCCATCTCAGCCTGACAGAGAGAGGCCTAGCAGCGACTAGAGTGCTCCTTAGGAGCAATTTTCCCTCTCTAATTCAGAGGTTATTTCCAGCCTCTTCCGAGTCCTGTTTGTCTGTTGCATTCTGTGCCCTTAACTTCCCATTCATTTGAAAATCCACTCCGGTTCTGTCTCTGACATCCATCGAAGCTTCCAAGCAAGGTCACCGGAGCCCTCCTTGTAACTCCAATGGTCACTTTGCTGTGAGCCCATTACCATTGAGTATGTGTCAGTTAGTCTCCTTGAAGCGTTTTCCTGGTTTCTCTCCTAGGCGCTGTCTACTGCTTCTAAGTTTCTGTGTTCTCTTGTCTCTTCTCTGCATATGTGGTGCTATTCTGGCCTGAGCTGCATTCTTTCACTCTGTCCTTTCCCCCTGACCATGTCCAACTCTTTAAATTTCATACATAAACTGCAGAGTCCCAAATTTATTTGTCTGGCCCAGACCACTGCTGAAATGCAAACTCATATATACCCAGCTGCCCGCCCTCTGGCTTCCTTTTGAATGGACCAACAGGAATTCCAAACCTACAGATTTCAAGGTGAATGAATTAACATCTCTTGTTCACCTCATACCTCACTTACACATCTGTTGTTCCTTCAGCCTCCCACAGTGGCATCTGTCCATTCAGTTCAGGTGACGTCCACACTAGACTTCTGAGCAACATTCACCCTCACCCCTCGACATCAAATTTCACCAAGTTCTGTCATGCCCACCACTTCACTATTTCTCAGGTCTGTTAATGTCACTGGAGTCGAACTTACAGCCCCCTGACTGCCCTTGTTTACCCCCTCTTAGTTACACAGCACTCAAAATGGTCATTTTTAAAATGCATCCAATCATTTATTCATTCAACAAATAGGATTTGAGCACCTAATATTTACGAGGCACTGCAAGAGGTACTAAAGATGTAATAAAAAATCTGAATAGACTGGGTTCTCGTCCACAGAGAAGTGATGTCTTTGCAGGAAATCAAATAAGAATGGCATTGTAAAGAGTCAGCATCATGAAGGAAGATGCATGGTGCACTGAGAGAGCGGACGAACAGAATCTAGACTGGCAGGGCAGATAAGAGAGAAGGGGCCAGGGGAAGATATCCAAGGAGCGTTTAGTTTGAACTAGAATGTAAAGGGGGAGTTGGGATAATGAGACTCAGGCAGTGGTTGAAGGTTTAAGGCAGAAGAGAAATCATGTAGAACAAAGACCATGACGATGCCTTCCAGGAATCAAACAAACCAGCTAGGGAAGCCAACGACAAGAGTTGGAACCAGAGGGTAGGAAGGCCGTGACCAGGATAAGAGCAGTTTAGGCAATGCTACGGACTTTGACCACAAGGTCATTGACTTTGGTGCAGATTATGGGTGTTAGCTGAGGTACAGAGTGGATAAGTCTAGAATTTTTTCTCAGAATGTGATCGTCGTCTGGGAGTGGACAGTAAGGGCCACCATACATGTACCTCTGGGATCATACAACACTGTACGACAGAATGGGCGCTCATTGCATCCCGAGGTCCCAGATCCTGAAAGAGAATGAGATAGGACCGTAGGAATGAGGAACATGAATGAATGTATTAGTTTGACAGGCTTCTGGGACAGCTAGATGAAGTTGTTGGGTAGGGAGTTGAAAGTTCATGTCTCGAGTTCAGATAAGGGAGCTTGAAGTTTGGAAACCATCATTGTATCCGGTATACAGGCTAGGAAGAGAAAAGGATATAAGAAAACGCTGTGGGAAACTCAGCCTATAATGGCTGAGAGGAAGATGAGCCAGCAAGGGAAGTCTTAACAAACAGGCAAAATCAAAACAAAACAAGACAAAAAAAAAAAAACAACCCCACCAACCCAAACCAACAGCCAGATGCATGGGAAGAAATCGAGGAATGTAGATCATGGAAGCTATGAATGCACACTGGACGAGGGCTCCTGAGGCTAAATTCTGCTGAAAGTACACATGCTGGCCAGGCATCCATTGGGTTCAATGCCACGGGGGCCATGTGGACCTTAGTAGATGCTGTTACCAAGTCTTACTGAGAAGGGCTTAAAAAGACAAAGGGAAGAGAGGAAATGGCTCTAGTGGGTGTGGAGAGAAAGGAGCCCTGAGGAGCTTAGGGGGAGAGTCCAGCCAAGAAACATTTTGCTCTTACATTGAGAGGATCTAAATAGTAAGTGCAGCACTTGGTTTTAGGCAAAAAAAGAGAAAGAACAGATTTATCCAGTTTGGATGTTTGAGGATGTTCCCCAATTAGTGACTGCCCTTTCTTCCGAGCATTGGAAAGGAGATTAAGAGATTGGGCACGCTGAGGGTTGGTCCAGGAGACTGATGTTCAGGCAGGCTTCATTCCTAAAGCTGCAGTAAGCTGAGGCTCTGGGGGTGTGGTGTTCTTTCTCCATCACCTTACCCTGCTTGTCCCACCAATGAAAAGTGCTTTTTAGTGGGCAGGTGGGATGATGTCAGCAGACGAAGGTGCTTAGCACCAAACCTGGTCACCGGAGTTCAGTTTTCAGGCCCTGTATGGTGGAGAGAGAGAACAGACTCCCCTAAGTTGTTCTCATACTGGTTCTGTAGGGAAGGTGTGCCCACACGCAAAATACACAAATAAATGTAAATAAAAAAGAAGAAAGTATTTATAGATACCAGGAATTGTCCTAGAGACTGGCGTCCTAGTATACAGTAAATTGTGCAGTAACTCCCTAGAGTGGGACTTCCTCTAGGCGAGGAACCATTTTCTATTGTTGATACCCTTGACCATGCTTAGTACAGTGCCTGGCATCTTGTAGGCTATGAGATTGGAAGACTCTCGGCTTTGGACAGGACGCAGCTCATTCACCTGTGGTGTAACGTCAGCCTTTTCAGGCTTTGTGGGCTTCTCCTTAGTCTCTACCCAAGGCCCTGCGTAGCTTCATACCATACATTTTTGTTTGTGAGGAGCGGAGTGTACGTATGCAGGAGCCACCATGAAGTTGTGAAGGTATGGAGGGCAGAAGACAATTTACAGAGCTCGTTCTCGCCTTCCACCGTGTGGGTCCTGAGGATTGAACTCAGTCATCTGACTTTTTGGCAAGTGCCCTCATCTAATGGACCATGTTGGCCCCCTTTTATCCTCTGAGATGCCGCATGTGTGGATAACCCCAGTGAGAGAGAAGTTAGATTATATTCTTTTGAAGAAACTAGGCAGCTGGTTATCTTTTTGGCTTCAGAAAATAAGAGGGTAGTGGCCACACTGCCTCAGGCTAGACTGATAGGTCTCAGCACTTACAACAGACTTACCCAATCTAATTTAAAATTGCCTTCTGCCCTGGGCTGCCCTAAAGTCAACCTGGCTCTTCACTACCCAGTGTCACAGAACATGTGTTCTCATCAGGTACATTTCCTAGTGTTATGAAAGCCAGTCCTAGCCTGACTTAGAAACACAGATTTCTCCATCATTGCTTGAGAAAGCTCATCATTCCTAATGACCTGTGAGCTGTCCAGAGGCATGGGATCTCCGTGAGATGCTCCCACTGAACAGTCATTGAGCTAGGACTTTGGTTTTCATTCTTTCTCTCCATCTTTTCGCAGAGTGGAGCTTCACCTGGCCAGGCTGTCCCATCTTCCCATCAGGCTCCTTCATCGTCTTCTAGCATCTTCCCCTACTCTAGCTTTCTGGGTATCTGTTCCCAGCCAGTGCCAAGCTCCTAGGTTCCTAGTTCTCCAGTGTCTCCCCATCATCCATCCTGTCCTTCCTTACAGTCACTCTGGTAGACACACAGCATACTGTCCTTTATGATGATATTGTGATGCTGAGTTAGACAGAGTTTCATATCTTCCGATAGCATGTGACCCCGGGTGTTAAGGAGCACAGAAAAGGGGATAGCCCTTGGAAGGTGAAGAAAGTCCAGGGAAGATTGCTTAGGAACCCTGACAGCTGAGGGAAGGTTTGAAATGCGAGAAGGTTCTTACAAGAAGGGGCCAATGCCAGGCTGAGGGAACGGTGTAAACAAAGACTTGGGCTTTGTTTGATGTGTTCCAGAGCCTCCCATACTTCCCATGGCTGAGTGTAAGGTGTGAGGGGGAGGGATCACTTGAAAGGTGCTAGGTAGGGCTTGGCTGCAGTGGCCTCTCAGGTATCCTGTAAACTGAGCTCAGACTTTATCCTAAAGGCAGTGGTGAGCCCTTTAATTTTGTCAAGCAGGGAGTGACACAATCTGGTTTCCATTTTTGGAAAATCACTGTGGTTCTGGGTGGAGACAGAACTGCCTATTTTTTCCCCTTCATTTATTCCAGCGACCATGAGTTTCCTCACAGCTCAGGTGGAGCCACACTGATCAGACCAGCAGTTAGTTAACTGCGAAGGTGAAGCAAACACACAGAAACCTTAGTTCATTTATTTTATACAAATATTCAGAGCATTGTGCTAGATTCCCAGGAGCTAGAAATGGTAAAAATGCAGATAGTGCCTCCTGTCTCAGAATCCCTGGCCAAGCCTTAAGAAATGGGAGAGAGCCTCTCCTGGGCACCTCATAACACCTGCACTCACTTGGTATTGGGGAGAACTGAGGCAGTGGAGGGTCAGTGTCAGACACCTCAGAGAATAAGGAGAGAGGTGTTAAGTAAAATGGAAGAGAGGAGCTGCATAGTGGGGTCAGGAAGATCTGAACTGTTGGGTTACTGGGGACTTGGGTGCAGAGGAAGGGTGACAACAGGGCTTGGCTGGGCAAGGATTGCAGAGTTGAGAGTGAGTGGGGGTTAGCAGTGGTTGGTCAAGGGGGAAGAACTAGTGTGTGTGGGGGGGGGTGTCCAAGGAGAGCAGGGTTCATAGTTCCAGAACAGGCAGGGACAGAGAACAGCACGGATTGGCCTTGAGGGGAGGTCCAGGGACCCTCAGGAGGATAGGTCATACTCAGAGCCTGGTGGGAGATGATGAGGAAGACTACTGTACCATGAGCTACTGCTGAGACAGACAGATCCAGAGCACGAGATGAAGTGTTTTCTGAAAAGAGTCTAAAATGGGGTCTGGGAAGATGTGAGGGTAGGTTTGTACACTTACTCAATGGATGGTAATTTCTGGGCTCCTGCTTCTTGCTCTGTGCCAGGACATTGCTAAATGCTGGGAATAACTGTCTTGAAAATAATAATAACAACAACAATAATAATGCAGAACCCTCACCAACATGGAACTTAGCCATGAAGAGGTCAGTAAACAAATACAAAGGCTAAATTAGTGTGGTAGATGATGGTCCATGCCTAGAAAGACTGGGGTTACTGAGTTGGGGAAAGGTAGCCCACAGTTTTAAAATAGAAGTGTAAGGAAAGTCTCCCCGATAGTGATCCTTGGACAATGACCTGAAAGGCTAGAGGCTTTAGATCAGAGGCTCCTGAGGTGACTATGGCATTATAAGGGCTGGCAGGGGTGACTGGCATCCTAGGTGAGATATTTCACAGACAGACACTGCCTGTAGTTAGGAGAGGCAAGAACTGGAGCTAAAGGCTCTTCCTCTGTGACCTGCTCTCTTGAATGATGTCTGCTGGCAGGACACATCCATCATTCCTGTCTAACTAGTCCCTAGTGTAGAGTGGGCTTAGGGATGGCTGTATTTGTGACTTATAATGAAGGGAACACAGGTCAGAGAGGCTCCAGATAGCACCGTGGCAGGAGGGAAGGGATAGTCAGTGGTTAGTATCCAAAACACTGAAGTCTATGCTGACTGTGTCCCTGGCACAGTGAGCCCCAGTTGGTCAAGTGGGGCATGGGGAAGCACAGAGAGCCATTGTGCAGACATTCTGCTTTTGGTAGTAAAGAGAAAGCAGGCACCACTGTGCTGCTCAGAACACAAGGGAAAAGGGCGGGTTACAGAGCTGGGCCTGGCTTGTGATGGGGGTGGGGTTGTAGGGACAGGTGTCTGGTGGGAATGTAGCTCACCGTACATGGCTTGGTGTTGGCTGGCCTACTGAGTTACAAGAAGATGAGGAACAGGACCTAAGTCTGGGGCAGAAACAGGAACACTCAACATGGTCTCTCCTCCCTGTCTCACAGGATCTACCAAGGCCATGTCTGTTCCATCATCCCTGAGCCAGTCGGCCATTAATGCTAACAGCCACGGAGGCCCTGCACTCAGCTTCCCCTTACCCCTGCATGCTGCCCATAACCAGCTGCTCAACGCCAAGCTGCAAGCCACAGCTGTGGTACCCAAGGACCTTCGAAGTGCTATGGGAGAGGGTAGTGTGCCTGAACCAGGCCCTGCCAATGCCAAGTGGTTAAAGGAAGGCCAGAACCAGCTTCGGAGGGCTGCCACGGCTCATCGAGACCAGAACCGAAATGTGACCTTGACCTTGGCGGAGGAGGCCAGCCAGGAGGCTGAGACAGCACCTTTGGGTCCCAAAGGTTTAATGCATCTATACTCTGAGCTGGAGCTCTCGGCCCACAATGCAGCCAACCGAGGGCTTCATGGATCTGCCTTGATTATCAACACCCAGGAACAGGGACCAGATGAAGGAGAAGAGAAGGCAGCAGGAGAGGCTGAGGAGGATGATGAAGATGAGGAGGAAGAAGATGAGGAGGAGGACTTGTCTTCTCCTCCAGGGCTACCTGAGCCTTTGGAGAATGTGGAAGTCCCCTCTGGGCCCCAGACCCTCACAGATGGCCCCCGGGAACATAGCAAGAGTGCTAGCCTCCTATTTGGCATGCGAAACAGTGCAGCCAGTGACGAGGACTCAAGCTGGGCCACCTTATCACAGGGCAGCCCCTCCTATGGCTCCCCGGAGGACACAGGTACCTTGTGGAGCTAGATGTGGCAATATGGGAGGGCATGGGATCAGAAGTCTGGCTTCTCCTGCAGAGGCCAAGGCCAGCCTGAGCATGAGCTACAGAGCCTATATCCTCAGCCCAGCATTCTCTCAGTCGGAGGGTGCTTGGACAGTTTGATATGTCCATGTCCATCATGCATGCCATGAAGGCTGAATCTCTTCATCATGTGTGCTGTCATGGTTGATGTGTAGAGTCGCTGGTTTATTGAGTGCTTACTAAGAAACTGACCCTCTGCTAAGCATGATCACATTTAGTAATTAGAGCAATGTTGTGACACAGGCTCTTTCTAAGTCCATATTACAAATGTTGAGAAAGAGGCCCAGGCAAATTTAGTAGCTTCCTGAGGGTCACAGACAGTCCCAGTCATGATCAACTAAGATGGAAGGCAGATCTGAGTCTAGACCTGAGTGAGCCCCGAGCCCTGTGTTACCACATGTGCACATGGCACATGCACTAGGGGTCCTAATGTGGCCTCTTTCAACAGTCGCATCTACGTCTAGAGGGAGCATCCAGCACCTTCCCAAAGATGTCTGTCTGCAAAGTGTGGGGGTTGGTTTCTGCTTATGAACCGCATGCCCCGTGCAGAGTGCCGTGCCGGCCATTGCTAGGATGCCATTTTGCTGGCAGTGAGATGCTGGCCTAAAGTTAGATGACAAAGGAAGAATACACTGACACTTCCTCCTAGGGAGAAACTAGAAAACAAAGACTGATCACTCAGTGTGACCCATTTCATAAAGCTGAGGTTCTGCATTCGGTAATGTTATAAAGAGTAGAGATTTCTCTGTTGTAGCTACAGCTACAGCCCAGAAGACCTGAGGGTGGGAATATAAGAAAAGCTTTGGTGGGGGGTGAAGTGAGTTAATGCTACTCATGTGCTTAGCATGCACGATCTGGGTTCTGTGCCTGGAAGAGGGATGGGGAGGCAGAGACAAGGACTGTCACTTCTAAGGTACTAACAGTGCCTACACCCTACCAATGGTTCCTGTTGGAGATGTACATTTCAGATACCCAAGAGCTTCACCCATCTCTGTTTTGAAAAGCCTAACTGAATGTTTTCAAGCACATACAAAAGTTCAAAAGTAGAGACAACAGAGTAATGAGCCTGACTTATTCATCACTCAGTTTCAATAATCATCAGTGCATAGTGTTCTCAGTGTGTCAATGTCTTATCTATTTCTGAACCCTAACCAGGACACACACACACACACACACACACACACACACACACTATTTTTTCTCTCTGTAGCCTAGACTGATTCTACACTTGCCTTGTCTCTACCAAACTGTCTGGGGCTATAGGCATGAGCCACCATGCCCACACACCAGGCTTGTTTTGATTATATTTACCTGCATGCTTCTGAAAGGGAAAAAAAAAACTTTATAGAAACAAATACTGTGATTCCTTCATATCATCAGATGTCCACTTAATGTTAACGTTCTCCCTATTGTGTGGTAAATATCCCACTTTGTCTTTTGAAAAGATGAGAACTATATGAGTTGATATCCAGATACTGTCACAATGGTTATGTGTCTGGTTTTGTTTTCGTTTTAAATGCATGCTCATGCATGGGGAGATCAGAGGATGACTTTCAGGAGTTGATTCTCTGCTTCTAACATGTGGGTTCAGGAGACTGAACTCAGGTCATTAGACTTGGCAGCAAGCACCTTTACCTGAAGAACTCTCTGGCTGGCCTGCCTGCCTTTTCTTCCCTTCCCTCCCCCTCCCCCTCTCCTTCTTCCCTCCCTCCCTCCTTTTCTCCCTCCCTCCCTCCTCCCCTCCCTCCCTCCCCCCCCCTCTTTCTTTCTTTTTGGTTAGGAAATCTTGTAGTTTGGCTAACCTAGGACTCACAGTGAACTATGTAGACCAAGTTGACTTCAAACTGGTGATGGTCCCTTGCCCCTCTCTTCTGATTGCTGGGATTATAGGCATGAGCCATAACACCTGGCTTTAAAGTTTTTTTTTAAATGTTTATAAGTTCTCTCTTTATTTTTCTATTGATTGTGCACACACACATTTTCTGTCCTAAGTTTTCTATGATGTGATTTTTTTAGCCTTTCTCCCTAAGTGTTTTTGAATATATTCCTCTTCTGTATTCTTGTAATAGATAATTAGATAACTATAGTAGATAATTCTAGAGCCTTCATCAGATTCAGGTTTGAGTGGCATTTTGTTTTGTTTTTTCGAGGACACCTCATAGGTGGTGCCTTACTAAAGGTAAAGTCTACTTGTTTCCCTTTGTGTCATGTTAGTGCTGTTAGTGACTTTTGATGGCCAATGTCCCCATCCTCTGTAAAGGGAGCATCTTCTGCTTTACTCAAGCTGGTTGTTTGTTAGATTGAATTTGGAGGAAAAAATGTACAAACTGAAAGTTAGATTGTGATGTAAACTATCTCAGTTTCTAGATGCCAGCAACTCGGCAACTAATTCTGTCTTTTCAAGAGTGTTATGCAGGACATATGTATGTCTTAGAGCCTTGCAGCACTGCAGATTACAGGTGGTTTAGCTTGCAACCCTGGACAGGGGTTCACTGGCCAGATAGAGGCTTGGTTGCTTAGTGGCTCTTTGGAGTCATCACTGGTAGCTGTGTTCAGGTCCTTTAAGGTGGGAGGGTAGCAGTACAGAAGAACTAAGGGTGTGCTGGGTATGGCCAGTGATCTCAGGGAGGCCATGGGAGGGCTGAGAGGAGACTCAGCTCAGTAGTCCTTGTGGATTCTAGGAGTTGTTGGATACAGGTGTTGGGCCAGCACCAAGGGGAGGAAGGCTCTTGGCTGTGTTGTTTCTACCATTGAGAGCTGCAGGCGGTGGGTTTCTGCTCAGTAGAAATGGGGTAGGATAGGACAAAAGTTGTTTTTGGGTTTCCACGAAACAGTTGTTGACTGAATGAACTGTGTGAATTGAGTGAATTATGTGAATGAAGGGTGGATGAATGAGCATTACTACCTGTGTTGGAGTTACACGCTGAGCAAGGCCTTGTCCCAAACGCTGAGAATGTGTGAGAAAGGACAAAGATGTTCTCACCCTCTCTGTACTCCCAGTGGGGAGACAGAAATGGACTCACGATCAGTGATGATGAGCAGGTTGGTGGAGGATCAGGAGGGTGCCCTGCCTGACTGAGGGAGTCCGGAGGAGCGGGTCAGGAGTGAGTGTACCCTTTATGCTTGTCTGAAGGTAGAGTGAGTAGTAGCTAGAACCCTAGCTGGGAGATAAGGGAGCTGGGGAGTTGTCAGAGGCAAGGCTGAGAGGCAGAAAGCTAGGGGCTCTTAGTGCATAAAACCCGTGCAAGGGTTTGGATTTTTGTCCTGAAGGTAATGAGAAAGCAGTTAAGAGTATCAAGCTGGAGAGAAACCTGATTAGTTTGGCGTCTCATAAGAATCATTCAGGCTATAGTGTGCAGCCGTAGTGGAGACAGAAGGAACCAGTTGAGAGGCTTCTCCAGTAATCCAGATTAAAGCATGCTGGTCGTCTGGTCTGTAGCAATGATGTGGTGCAGGGGGGAAGGGGAGGAGAGAGAGCATCAGCAAAGTACTTTGCTTGCTTAAGCCACTAAGGCATTCATGGATGAAGGAAGGAAGGGCCATAGGGATATTTGGATTCATGGGAGTGCCTGCAGAGAAGTATACAGTTACGTTATTAATGCATGTGTGTGGAAGCAGAGGCCCCGGGTGGGCTGTGCTTGGAGAGAGACGTGCCAAGCTCCAGAAGGGCCTCCCAGATGGTCAAGGGGGGAGGAGCTGCCCCCTCCAGGACAGATCGGAAGGATAAAGCTCTTTGAAGCAGGAAGGCACAGGCTGACAGGAATGGCAGATGGATCAGTGTGTGTGTGTGTGACTCAGTCGGGGTGGGGGGAACAGTGAACTGGCCCCAAGATTCCAGAAATGCCTGACCGACCATGAGGCAGGCTGTGGAGGGCAAGAGCCCTTGGGGTTAGTGTTCCTGGAAGGTTTTAGCAGCAAAGTCCTGAGGGGATCTGGGGGGAAGCACACGTTTGCTGAGCCTCAATAGTAGAGGGTGGAGACACAGCGATGGCTGCCTAGCAGGTGGATGGGCAAAAAGAGCCCCTTTTCATTGGGTGTCTGTGGGCTTACCTCATCTGCAGGCTGAGGATGGAGAATCACCTTGTCAGAATAACTCATGCTAGGTGTGGAAACACCTTGGCATAAGCAAACCTACTTCCAGCCCCTCTGTGCCTTAGTACCCAGCAGCCTGGATCTTAAGACTGCCTGTCCCTCAGTGCTGCCTCTTGGACCAGTCAGGATTCCTGGTTTCCTTGGTAACGGGAAGCACGTCAGCAGTCTGGGCACTCCCAGCCATCCCGGTGCTGCGGTTGCCGAGGAGACACTGCAGCCTAGCTGGGCCCTGGCAGGTGAGGGGGGTGGTGCTGGGAAGCTTCAAATCCTCCAGCTTGCTAGGGCTTAGGCCCTCAAAGACCACCCTTTAGTTGAAAGTGCTGGATAGAGTCTAGATAGGAGAGGGGTCCCTGAGGGTTTGGAAGCCACACCCTGTTTATGTTGAGTCCTATAGAATCTGCAGGGCCCCAGGTGACTGAGCTATTCCCAAGAGGCTGAGCCTCCTGGTGTTTGTAAGACTGGCTTAACTGTGGCTTTGATGTCACCACTGGCGGGTGGGGTGGAGAGTCAGGACTGAGGAGGGGAGCCTGGGTAAGGGAAGAAGAGCAGAAGAGCTGGGGTCTCATGAGCTCCTCACCCATCTCCATCCCCAAGGAGGTCCCCTAGTATGGTGGTCTTGGCCCCTCCCTCGAGAACTCCAGGCGGAGGAGGATCTTGCCTGGCAGACGCTCTGCCCTGGTGAGAAGGGGGCGGGATGAGCTTTTCTCTGCAGCCCAGCAGCAGGCTGTGAGCCCAGCTGGCTGGGCTAGAGGGGCTGTGGGGAGGGAGGGTGGAGGCAGGAGGGGCAGGGAGTAAGCGCCATGTTCTCCCAGGACTTCTTCCTGGCCATCATCCTGCAGGACAACAGTACAGGTGAGGGGCACCCTGGTGCTGGGTGTGATGTGGGGTGGGGCTAGTAAAGAGAGCAGAGGTGGTGGGTATATAGTCCGGGGGACAAGGATGAAGTGCTGTAGATCTAGGAGAGGAGGGGTATATATCACAGATAGGGAGTCTGTGTGTGTGCATGGTGTGTGTGTGTGTGTGTGTGTGTGTGTGTGTGTGTGTGCATGGTGTATTTGTGTGTGTGTGTGTGTGTGTGTGTGTGTGTGTGTGTGTGTGTGTGTATGTATCTGCACAGAGGTAGAAGAGGCTAATAATATATCTGAGTGTTTCCCCACCTGTATGTGCATGTGGTACTCACATATATGTTGGGAGGTTTTGGTAATGTTGTCTGTATGTACACACCTGTTGGTAGGACTGGCATATATATAGCTATACACACACATAGCTCTACACGAATGTGTAACTGGTGTTGCTATGTTTGTTTGCCCCTGAACTCACAAGCATATCTATATATGATGCCTTCCAGAATTTTCTGCGTGCTGTGCACTGTTTATGGCTGCACAGGTGTGTGATGGGGCTTACATATATTGTGGGTCTGTGTGCACGTGGATGTGTGCAGGAGCTAGCAGTGTGTGCACCTTTTATAGCTAGACATATGGATATGCATGATGTGTGAGGAGGTGACTTGGGTCATTCAACCTCCTTCTCTCCTCCTTCCTCTCTGCTTTCTTTCTCTCCATGTGGCCATAGTAGGCAGTAGCAGGGCCCAGGAGGAGTCCTGAGCCATGCTCCCCACCGGTGGCTCTCAGTGTGGTGACTCAAGTGTTGGCTCTAGAAGCAAGCAGGAACTATAATGTTCCTTTCCCAGCTCCTTCTTCTCAGCCATGGGGTCTTGGGAAGGGGACTGGCCATCTACTGACTGCTTGTTGGGTGGGCTGACCCTCACTGAGCCTCCTACCTGGCAGATTCCTTCTGGAACCCCAACGCTTTCGAGACGGATTCCGATCTACCGGCTGGATGGATGAGGGTCCAGGACACCTCAGGGACCTACTACTGGCACATCCCAACAGGGACCACCCAGTGGGAACCCCCAGGCCGGGCCTCCCCCTCACAGGGGAGCAGTCCCCAAGAAGAGTCCCAGGTGAGGCTCAATGGCTTATTTCATGGCAGGGGCGGAAGGGTCTGTGCTTCTAGAACAGGGTGAAACTACCACCCTACACCCATTCCTTCTCCAGCTCACCTGGACTGGCTTTGCTCACCAAGAAGGCTTTGAGGAAGGAGAGTTTTGGAAGGTAAATGAAGGAACCAGCTTCACTGTGGGGGGAACTGGAGAAGGGGCTTCATTTTGGGCCTGATTCTTCAATCCCTTTTCAAAGGATGAAGCCAGTGAGGAGGCGCCCATGGAGTTGGGACTGAAGGACCCTGAGGAGGGAACATTACCCTTTCCAGCTCAGAGCCTCAGGTGAGTCGGATGCAACAGGCTAGGTTTAGACTGGGTCTATGTGGAAGGGGTATTGGGGGAACGTTAAAAATAGGGGTGCTGTGTCAAGTGTTCCCATCTGCCTCCAGCCCAGAGCCAGTGCCCCAAGAGGACGAAAAGCTGCCCCAACGGAACGCCAACCCAGGGATCAAGGTTTGTTCAAGACCAACACCCATTCTGTAAGCGGGCCCTTGTGTGGAGGACAGGCCTCATACTGTGCTTTGAGGATGTCTGTGGGCTCAGCAAAGCTCCCAAACAAGGAGTTCTTCCCAGTTTCAGGCAAGGCTGTGCATATGAGCTGGACTGTCTTCTGACAGCGTCTGTATTTAACTCAGTTGGCCCAAGGGCCTCTTAGGGACTCTCAAAGCTTAGATCAGCAGGCATCTCTTCTGACCATGTCTTGTTTGGGGACCTTCCATCTTAAGTTCAGAATGTCTCACACTTTTTATGTACCAGGTCAGGAGCTCCTCTGTCCTGTGCCCAAGGCACCTCCAATTCCATCTTAGATCTCTACCCCAACCCTTTTCTGTGTCTGGCAGTGTTTCGCCGTGCGTTCCTTAGGCTGGGTAGAGATGACTGAGGAGGAGCTGGCCCCAGGACGCAGCAGTGTGGCAGTCAACAACTGTATTCGCCAGCTCTCCTACCACAAAAACAATCTACATGATCCGATGGCTGGAGGCTGGGGAGAGGTGAGGGCCTGAGCTGAGGAGGTGGTGGTACCATGGGGGTATGCAGGGGATTGTGAGATACGGAGGATTTGACTAGTCTTAGAGAGGGCTGATAGAGACATGGGAGTGGATATTGGTTTAAGGAGCAACTCTGAGGGATGGATGTGGAACCCCAGCCTGGCACCCTGAGGAGAGGTTGCTTAACAGTGGTGGGATGGGAGGAGTCATGGGGGAACCTTTATTAGACTAAGGCCCACAGGTGGACTGTCTGACAGCTAAGGAAGCCCTGCTCCTCCCCAGTGGTGGCTGATGTCCCCTAAGCTGGAGAAGGCAGAGATCTGCCACCCTCCCACTAGGGTACCCTGAATCCCACCTCCTGGGTTTGCAGGGAAAGGATCTGCTCCTCCAGCTCGAGGATGAGACTCTAAAGTTGGTGGAGCCACAGAACCAGATGCTGCTGCACGCCCAGCCCATCGTCAGCATTCGTGTGTGGGGCGTTGGGCGGGACAGTGGAAGGTGGGCACGGGAGTCTCTGGGGTCGGGGAAGCTCATCCATCTAGCAGTGAGTCCTTTTGTCTAATCGGTTCTTTGGCTCTCTTGTGCTGCCGGACCCAGAGAGAGGTATTAACGTCTATCTGCTTTGACTGTGCCCTCCTACACCTGGACTGGATTCTGCGAAGCACCTAGGCTCCCTTACTGTGTGCCCTGTCCCCTCCCCACCTGCTGTGCTGGGCATTATCCCCCACCTCAGCATGCTTGCCTCTCTGCCCTCCCCAGCTCCTTAAGGCAGAACCTACAGAACACCAGGGCAAACCCTGTAGGCTGTCTAGGACAGGGAGGTTGTGGGTGGAATGGTGGCCAGGCATGGCATTTGATGGTTCTAGGAGACACTGAGGTGACCCTCCCCCAACAGGGACTTTGCCTACGTAGCTCGAGATAAGCTGACCCAGATGCTCAAGTGCCACGTGTTTCGCTGTGAGGCACCTGCCAAGAACATCGCCACCAGCCTGCATGAGATCTGCTCCAAGGCACAGCCCCCTCCACTCCCTGAACTAGCTGTCACCTTTGCTCTAGAAGGGTGTGGGTGGGGTTGCTGAGTTGGTGGGTAGTGAGGGGGGGATTCAGGGCCAATGTAGCTCTAACAGAGCATACCTCCCATTCATTCCTCAGATCATGTCTGAACGGCGCAATGCTCGCTGCTTGGTAAATGGACTCTCCCTGGACCACTCTAAACTCGTGGATGTCCCATTCCAAGGTGAGTACCGCAGCCTCGCAAGGTCCAACTCAGCTTTGTTAGTTAAGGTGAGGTGACCCAAAAAGGCACAGGCTCCTGGGCAGTTACGAGCACATGGAGATGGGGTGCTTTAGAGTACATAAGTGGACAAGCTTATAGAGAGGCAGGGGAGGACTGGGGTGAGGATTTGGCTGGGAGAATGCATAGGCCACGCATCGCTGTTGCAAGCCAGGAGAACAGTTGACCTTCTTTCTCTTCTCACAGTGGAATTCCCAGCACCAAAGAATGAGCTGGTGCAGAAGTTCCAAGTCTATTACCTGGGGAACGTGCCTGTTGCTAAACCTGTTGGTATGTGTCCTTTTCCCTCAGTGACCACCCCTCAGTCCCGGTGCCCTTTCTCCCACCCTGTGCTTTCCAGGGTTCATTCTCGTGGATCGTCTCATGTGTGGCAACTCCTTGCCTTTGAGAATTCATCCCACCTGCCTCTCTGCCAACCTGTGTCCTGTCTATAGCTCCAGTGAGCATGTTTCAGTGAATATCTATCACAGATCTGGTGCTGAGCTAGGCACAGAGGGCGACTCTCTTCCCATATTCCTGATCCCATGGAAGAGCTTTGGTGGGCTTAGGAGGCAGGTGTTTGGGTGGCTGGAAACACCAGGCATTAGCCTGGCGCAGGGTTCAGTACACCAGTACACACACACACACACACACACACACACACACACACACACACACCACGCACACAGTTCTAGGGATCAACTCCAAATCCTCAGGTATACAAGTCAAGTATTCTACTATGAGTTATACTTCCAACCCTTATCACTTCTTGATAATCCTACATGTTGCAATTACAATAATACCTGTTATTAGCTGATGAAGCAAGAGAGCATGCTTTCATGGTACCTGCTGTTTTTTTTATTTATTTACTTAACAATTACCTTTGAAACCTATTATGTCAGGCCCTGTGTTTGGGCCCTGGGAAACAATGGCCACAGCCTGGCTTTCATGGAGCTTATGAGAATTTACAGTAGAATAATCAGGACCCAATCAAATAGATGTCATAATAAATCAAGTTCTTTATGGAAAGGAAGTAGCAAGATAGAGCACAAGAGCTTCATTTAGTCTGGGAGGCCAGAGAAGGCTTCCTGTGAAGCCTGGCATGGTGACACCTGTGATCCCGGAGCTGAGGAAGCTGGAACGGGGTGGCTGCAGGTGTGATGAGCTATATACAGTGAGTGCCGAGCCAGCTGGGGCGGCTGCAGGTGTGATGAGCTATACAGTGAGTGCCAAGCCAGCTGGGGCTACAGAGAAAGACCTGAGTTCTTTGACCCACCTCACCCCTGTAAAAACCGGAAGGAAAGAAAACACAGTCTTCCTGTGACAACGTTGTATGAACTGAGAAATATGAGTAGCAGGGAATGTGCTAAAGCTGTGTGAAGGGAAGCCAGACCAGGAAAGGTCGCTCTCAGCTGCATGGATGCTGTGTGAGACTCCAGAGCAGGGCACACTAGTACCTGGAAGGCTTAGGACAGTGATGTGCTCCTCAAGAATTTTTGTTTGTTTGTTTTTGTTTTTTTCAAGACAGGGTTTCTCTGTGTAGCCCTGGCTATCCTGGAACTCACTCTGTAGACCAGGCTGGCCTCGAACTCAGAAATCCGCCTGCCTCTGCCTCCTAAGTGCTGGGATTAAAGGCGTGCGCAACCACTGCCCGGCCTCCTCAAGATTAAGAGCTGCAGGGAACCATTTTCCTTGGTCAGCTCCCATTACTGTATAAAACACCTGAGGTGATAAACTTATAAAGAGAAGCCATTTATTTTGGTTCATGCTTGGTTGGCTTTGTCTGTGACAGTATCATGTCACACAGGAGCCTGTGGCACAGCACAGACATGCCTGCCCTGGGATCAAAAAGAGAAGCTGAGGTTGTGCAATTCCCGTCAGGGACAGACCTTCTGGGACAGACCTCCTACTGTTCCTATGTCTTCAAGGTTCTAGAGCTTACAGAAACCTGGTGGGCTGGGAGTCAAGGCTTTCACACGTGGGCTTTTGAGGGAACGTTTGACCATGCATGCATGTTTCGGGAGTCTTCTTGAACAGAGTTGAATACAGTAAAGCTTGCTTTGGCTGTACCATGAAGAAAGATGTTGAGTGGGTGGGAGAAGATATGGGACATGCAGGAGGGGCTTGCTTTTCAAGGTAGTCGGTAAGGAGAGTGTCTTAGACAACAGCAGGGCTGAAAGGAGTATAGGTCAGTAGGCTTTGGTGACTGATTGACAGTAGGGCGAGAAGCAAAGGCATTAAGGAGGACTTGAGTCATTAAGGAGGACTTGGACTGCATAACTGAGTGCCAACTGCATAGTGGTGCCTTTCTCTAACACTGGCAAGAGGTTAGTTTTGGTTCAGTTTTAAATATGTCAAATTCAAAGTGCCTTTTGGAGAAAGAGTGGGAGAGTCGAGTTGGCAGCTGGGTTCATAGGTCATGTCCGTAGCTGAGAGCAGAGATGTCAACTTGAGATAGAAGTTTGGGTGCCATTAGGTTGCAAAAATAGCTGATAAAAATATGGAGGAGATTGGCACCAGAGTACGGGCAGCCCAAAGTGAAAGAAAAAATATTCTAGGCCTACCTTTGTCGTCCTCCAGTAAGTAATGGCTGAGTGGAGGAAGGTGAACTTCCAGGACAGTGAGAGTGGGAAAGAGGGGAGGGAGAGGCAAAGAGAGGACTCCAAGGAGTGGTGGATGTGACGCATGTTAAAAGGCAGAGTCCCATCATCCTAGTGCCGGCCTGCAACCCCAGGTCTTGAGAGGCAGAGGAAAGAGACCTGTGAGCTTAGGCTACATAGTAAGACCCTGCCTCCAAAAGAAACCAAAGCAGGAGGAAGAGAGGAATGGGGTGGGGGGATGACCAAGCTTGGAGCTGGAGGTGAGGACAAGTTCTCAAAGAGACTGTCCTTTTGGACCAATGGATTCTTAATTTACTTCCTCTTTTATATCTGTACTTCTTTAAAACGTATGTGTGCGTGCGTGCGTGCGTGCGTGCGTGTGGTGTTCATCTATTGAAGTCTGAGGACAACTTTGAGAAATCTCTCCTTCCACCTTTATGTTGGTTCTGGGGATAAATTAAGGTCCTCGGGCTTGTGGGGCAAGTCTGTCAAGTTATCTTGCCAACCCTGTCCTCTCTTTTTTGTCCCCCTCCACTGTTTAAACCCTGTCCTCCTGAAGCTACAGTGTTCATCTATCCAGTAGATTATTCCTGAATACCTTGTGCCAGGCATCATATTAATTCTTCGCATACATCAGTGCAAGGCATTGACCGTGATTCTGGCCCTCAATAGATTAGGTCCTAGCAAGGAGAGAGCAACAGTAAGAAGCGCATTGCATGGTACATTGGAAAGTAACAACTGCTCTGGTGGGGGGGGGGATGAGCAGAAGGAAGGGGGATAGGAGTGTAGGCCAGTGGGGCTGCAGGTTTTAACCCTGGGCTCTGAAACTCAGCTACTTAGATGTCTCCCCTTTCCTTTTGTGGAAGACAAGGCTTTTCTGCGTAGCCCTGGCTTTCCTAGAATCCCCTCTCTTTTTAAAAAATATTCTTTTATTTTATGTATGTGAGTACACTGTAGCTGTCTTCAAACACACCAGAAGAGGGCATCGGATCCCATTACAGATGGTTGTGAGCCACCTCGTGGTTGCTGGGAATTGAACTCAGGACCTCTGGAAGAGCAGTCAGTGTTCTTAACCACTGAGCCATCTCTCCAGCCCTCCTAGAGCTCTCTTTGTAGAGCAGGCTGGTCTTGAACTCAGCTTCCCACCTGCCTCTGCCTCCCAGGTGCTGGGATTAAAGGTATACACCACCACGTCCAGCCAACTGCCTCTTTCTAGATCAGCCTTCCTATTGACCCTCAGAAGATAGACTCAGAAGTCAGACTCCACCCAAGATCATGGGCATATTCTTCAGCTAGACTTTGGTTCCTTCTACCCCTGTGAACTTTGAAATTTCCTAGTGTTTAAGCTTAAATGTCGTAGACATCACACCATTCTGCCTTTCGCTTGAGCCCCTTGCAGCGTGACTCTGCCATCTGCTCCTTCCTTGTGTCGTCATCCTCCTGTGCACTCCAGTGTTATTAGACTTTCCATTTTCCTGCATCTTCCATGCTGCCTTGAGTGACACATTGCCATGTATCTGAAATCTTCAGCAGATAAGCCCTGAGTTAAGTCTGAGAAACATAAAATCCATTACACTCAGTCTCTGTCTACAGTCCAGTGTAGAAGAGTTATCTCTAAAGCTGAATGGTGGTGGCACACACCTTTAATCTCAGCACTCAGGAGACAGAGGCAGGCAGATAGATCTCTGTGAGTTTGAGGCCAGTCTGGTCTATGGAGCAAGTTCAGGACAGCCAGAGTTACACATAGAAACCTTGTCTTGAAAACAACAACAAAAGTTCTCTCTGGTGTGTCTTTCTTTCCATGCCCTGGAGAAGGCTTCCCAGGTGGGACCTAGGATGTTAATCAGGAATACTAAGATGAATACTGGAAAAAGGGTCCTTGGAGACTTGGCCATTAGTCATAGACTATGTCCCTAGGACATCCTTGCCACTCAAATCTAAACATCTCCCTCCCCCAACACACACACACACACACACACACACACACACACACACACACACACACACACACACACACACACACGTGTCTCTCCAAGTACCTCTAACAACCTTTTTAGACTAGATTGGCCTTGAACTTGTGGTGATCCTCCTGACTCTGCCCTCCATGTGCTGGGATTTTATAGACGTTTAAAAGCAGTTTGAAGTGGAGAAGACCACTTTGAGACAAGGTCTTGCAGTATAGTCATGAATGGCCTGGAACTCACTATGTGTAGTTCATCCTAGGCTTGAATTTGCTGTGATTCTCTCATCTCTGGAAAGGACTGGCATTCCCAGAGAGATCATTTCATTTTAATCTCAGTGTTTTTAAGTACTAGTTATACATAATAGTGAGTTTCACTATGACAGTCCCAAACATGTATATAATGTATTCTGTTCATATGTATTCTGTTCATATTCACCTTCTCTACCATCTCTTATTCTCCCACTCCTGCTGAACCTATTTGTTTGTTTATTCATTTATTTGTGGTGTGTGTGTGTGTGTGTGTGTGTGTGTGTGTGTGTGTGTGTGTGTGTGTCTGGTTGGTTTTGGTTTTGAGACAAATCTCTCTACATAGCTCAGGCTGTCCTGGAACTCACTATATATTATTAGGCCAGACTAAAACGCACAGAGGTCTGCCTGCCTGTCCCTCCAGAGTGCAGGGATGCCACGCACCACCACAGATGACACCAATTGCTGAGCTGAGTCCTTTTCCCAACTACTATCCCTTCTGTTTTCAAGGTCTCACTATGTTGCTTTGGCTGGTCTGGAAGCCATATGTAGACCAGGTTTTGAACTCACAGTGAAACCCTGTCTCACAAACAAAATGAAACCCAACCCAAACAAACAGAAAAACAGAGCCAGGAAGTGGTTCACCCAGGGAAGGCATTTGCAGCCAAGCCTGACAACCTGAGTTCAATCTTCTGGACCGACATGGTGGAAGGAGAGAACTGACTCTTGCATGTTGTCCTTTGACCTCCATGCACACACAATAAATATATAATAAATTAAAGATTAAAAAAAAAAGTTTGGGTCTGGGGGGGGGAGTGTCTAGCCTGGCTGATTGGAAGCCACTGCTGTGTGAAAGGAGCCATGTAATGATTGAATGTGTAGAGTAACATATGGGGAAGTCGGAACTCTGTGGGGAGGGGTCTGTCCATTTAGGGGGCTGAAGTAAGAGAGAGAATCAGTGAACAAAACCAAGCCAGAGATTCAAGACAGGACAAAGAAGAAACGGTCAGGAGTCACTGAAGTCAAGGAGAATGCCCAGGAAGAGTACCTAGACAGCAACATCCTCAGGCTCCATGTTGGTGAGATGGGCTATCTTCTTCCTTCCCTTAGTCCTGCATGTTTGTCTGTATCTTCCAGGGGTAGATGTGATTAACGGGGCCCTGGAGTCAGTCCTGTCTTCCAGTAGCCGTGAGCAGTGGACCCCAAGTCACGTCAGTGTGGCACCTGCCACCCTCACCATCTTGCACCAGCAGGTAAAGAGCTGGGGTAGGACAAGTGACTGTGACTGAGCTTTGCCATGGATGGGAATCGAGTCGGGAGGAGCTGCCAGTCGCATAGAGTCAGGGGATTTTCCTTTTTAACTTGGTGCCTCCCCTACAGACAGAAGCAGTGCTGGGGGAGTGCCGGGTGCGGTTTCTCTCCTTCCTGGCTGTGGGCAGAGATGTGCACACGTTTGCCTTCATCATGGCTGCCGGCCCAGCCTCCTTCTGCTGTCACATGTTCTGGTGTGAGCCCAATGCTGCCAGCCTCTCAGAGGCTGTGCAGGCTGCATGCATGGTAAGTAGGCAGGGGAGTGGGATAGCAGTGTGACCTGAGGGGCTGAGATGGAGAGTTACTGTCCCTTTGCTTCTCCACAGCTCCGCTACCAGAAGTGTCTGGATGCTCGCTCCCAGACCTCCACCTCCTGCCTCCCAGCACCTCCTGCGGAGTCAGTTGCGAGACGTGTAGGGTGGACTGTCCGCAGGGGTGTTCAGTCGCTGTGGGGTTCCCTCAAGCCCAAACGTCTAGGATCCCAGACCCCATGAAGAACTCCCATCCTTCCTCTACCTGCTTGTTTGGGGCCCCAGGGAACTCAAGGGTTTGGGGCAGGTAGGGGCTGTGGATGTTCTTCCTATACCCCACATCCCCTGGGCTGCCCTTCCTCAGTAGCTGAGGTTCCCTACCTAGGGGCTGAGAGAGAGAGATTGAATTCCTTCACAGAAGTCATTACACTGGACTGATGACATGAGGGGCCAGAAGCAAAGCCAGCCTTGGGCTCTCCATCCCCAGTGTTTGAGGTGGAGCAGGAGGAACTGGTCCAAGCCAGGCCCCATCCTCAAAGGCCTAGCAGGGGCAGAAGGGGACTGGTTTCGGCATGGATCCCCTCTCCCCTGCTCTGCGGGCACCTCCGCTGTACTGATATCACTAATAAAGTCTGTCTGCGCTGCTGTGTGTCTTCCGGTGCCCATGGCAACGCCTCAGTCAGGGTCATGCTATCAACCTCCTTTTGCCCTGCTTGTTTGGGAAGAAGAAATTGGGACAGTGGAAATCTGTAGTAGGAGTCTCTTTATTTTAACAGCCTAGCAGGATTAGGTAACAGTACAGGGTTCAGAGGTGTATAGCATAGGCTGGGGCAATAACTCCTGTCTGACTATCCAGAGCACTGAGACCTCGGCTTTGTGGCCTTAGAAGACATCAGCCCCAGGGGTAATCCAGATACTGGGCATAAGTAGGACAGCCAAAACCTCCCCCAGTGTAGCCTAACAAGCCTTCAAGAGAAGCTTTGTTTCTCTGGCCTGGCTGGCTCCTTCCCCCGAAGCTTTTGCCCCAGGTAGATCAGCAGTACTCGGGAATGTGTCCCTTTCCTAATACACGAACTTTCCCCACTCTGGAACCTGGAACACTAGCACAACAGGGGGCGTGACCACAAGCTGTGGGCATCTGGGAGGCTCCCATTGGGCATCAAGTGGTGACACAGAGCAGGGCTGTCTGCGCGGGCTGAGAGTTGGGCACACAGAGTGGCCAGGCGGCAGGGTGTGCCGCAGGGCTCTGAAGGTGGGTGGCCCTTATGGTAGAGAAACCAGAAGGTCTGGAAGAGTTGCTCATCATCCCTCATGCGGTAGACCAGGTTGTGCCAGGAGGCAGGCATCGCGTCTGGAAGTCCATAGGTTTCTCGAGCCCTGTAGAGGCGCTTCCAGCTCGGTGTGCCTCCTGGTGCATTGGCCTGGGTCAGATTCAGGATGTAGGTCTCGTGGTCCAGGACTACATGAGAGCTTCCAGGGTAGTTTCCATCTATTTGGTAAACTCGGTAGCCTGCAAGAAAGGAGGGTTGGGTCGTAAAGAAGGGTACAAAGAAACTCTAGGGAGGACCTGCTTTGGCTTCCATCCCTTTCTGTCACACCAGCCTTAGGATAAGGAATGCTCCCTTCTGCCTCGCTCACCAGGATTAAGGTTGATAAAGGTTGTAGCACTGGGCCCCAGGAAGGCCACAGCTAGTGGCCGGCTCAGAGTTTCCTCATCATAGAAGATCTCAAACTCATCCACATGAGTGTGACCGAAGAACTGACCAGCCAGAGTGTTTTCATACCTGCCCAGAGACAGTGATAGAAGGTTGTGAGGAAGTGAACATGAGGGTGGTAGACCTGAGGAGTTAGGGGTCGTTCTGCAACCTGCAGAGTAGCTCCTCCAGATTGTGAGGCTCCATGCTTGGGGGAATCGCTCCTTCCTTCTTCCTCCCTTTCTTTACTTTTTTTTTTGGTTTTTGGACACAGGGTTTCTCTGTGTAGCCCTGGCTGTCCTGGAACTCACTCTGTAGACCAGGCTGGCCTCGAACTCAGAAATCCGCCTGCCTCTGCCTCCCAAGTGCTGGGATTAAAGGCGTGTGCCACCACCGCCTGGCTCCTCCCTTTCTTTCTTTCTTTCTTTCTTTCTTTCTTTCTTTCTTTCTTTCTTTCTTTCTTTCTTTCTTTCTTTCTTTCTTTCTTTCTTTCTTTCTTTCTTTTTTTTTTCTCCAGACACTGGATTTCTCTATGTTAATAGCCCTGGCTGTCCTAGAACTCACTTTGTAGACCAGGCTGGCCTTGAACTCAAGAGTGCTGCGATTAAAGGCGTGTGCTACCACTGCCTGACTCTTGAGGGTATTTTAACCCTTCAATCTCCACACCCAAGCCCTCTAGCCCTTTACCTGGCTATAATTTTGTAATAATTCCAGCTCCAGCTCTTGAGGCAATGTCCTGGAGGAATGTGGCCAATTATATGCACCTGAACGGAGAATTAAGGGTAGTTAGAGCAGTGAGGAGTCCAGGCAACCTTGAGCAGAGTGATAGAAGATTGAGTACATGAAGGCCATAGGAGGGTGACCATGGGCTCAGGGAAGACTGGAGTTCCAGGAAGTGAAGTGATACTCCACTCTTCACAGACCTCAGCCCCACAGCAGCCTGCTTCTCCTCAGCCCCAACAGTGCCTTCTCCACTGGGTTCCCAGTGCATCCCCTTACTTTGTCTCCTCGGTTCTCAGCAGCCTGAAGCTCCTCCACCAGCCACTGGAGTTGTCCAGCAGGATCTGTGGAGTTGATCAAGAGCCAAAAGTTCTCACGGGAACAAAAATTCATATTGAGAGAGATGAGGCGGAGGCCAGGGCGTGGGGTGAGGGCATAGAAGCCCCCAATTCTGAAACAGAAGTAACCAAGGTGTCAATACTCGGACAATCCTAGTCCTGCATGTCAGGCAGAGGTACACATGATGTCATCTCCCACCTCCAGGAGCTCCCAGCCTAGCTGAAGACCAACAGTAATTATAGGCTCCTCTGACAATAAAGAAGCCTCAGAGGACTGAGGGCTCCAGTAATTCAGGACAAAGAGTCAGATGAGCCAAAAGCAAAGGCCTTTCTGTGGGGAGGCCTGGCCATGTTGAGAAAAATGGGAGATATTAAAGAGGATGGAGAATTCGTTGAGCTACTGTAGGCAAAGACACAGGTAGGGTGTGGGGATGTTGTACTGCTAGCACTGACAAGAGGCTGGCTGGAGATAAGAAAAGGGAAGGCGGGGTCAGGTTAGAGAGGGCAGTAGAGAGTGCTGAGGATGCTTGCTTGAGAGTCTACCCAGTTCCCTCCTCCTTTCTCCCTCATCCATCTTTCTTCTCCCTTCCTGGGTTTCCATGGACAGTAAGTACCTGAGGGTGTGAAGGGATTCAGCTGGTAACCAGGGTTCCCATGCCTTGGCCATGGCTTCATAAAGCCACTGTGAAGATTGGTTTCCCTTTATGAAGGGGGGAGGGAAGCCATTGACAGGAGTGCTCTCATGGTTGCCCACAGCAGGGTACACTGGCACGGGGCCTAAGAACTTCCTCACGAGGTCCGTGATGGTGGTCAGGGCCCTCAGCTGATCTTGGCGAGACTGTTGCCAGACATCATGGGCAGGGATGTCTCCTGTCCAGTACACCATTTCAAAAGGACCGGCAGGGCCCAGACTTTTCAACAGGCTTTCTAGTGTTCGCAGGGGCAGGTCACACTTGCTGTATTCACCCCAGTACCCAGCACCCATCTGGGAGTTGGGTGGCCATCCAGACCCCCGGCGGCAGCAGAGTGGATCCGCACAGTTAGGGTCTGTGCCCTCCAGGTAGTCATGGTCCCAGTGTAGGTCAGTAAGGAAGAGGACACGGCTAACAGGGGCACCTGGGGCTGGTGGGCTTGGTGGCTTTGGGGGTGGCTTCGGCACTGATGGCAAAGAGATGTTCCAAGTCGAAAAGATGTCCCAGTGCCCACAAGAGGAGCCCAGAAGCAAGCCACAAGCTTCTGATGGGCTCAGAAATGAACGTGTCCACACATCCACCATATCGTCCTCAAAGAGATGGACAGCTGACTGGCACACATTTAGTGGCGCTATGTTCAGCATCTTGCACATCTTGATGGCCACAGAGCCTACCCGTGCCACATTGGGCTCCTTCTGTGGTGGAAGGAACCAATGATGAGAGGTCAGAAACAGAACAAGTGAACCCTGGCCACCACTCCACAGTCTTCCATGTCTAAATTGGGACTAGGATGAACTCTGTCACCATGATAAAGAGACATCAGTGTCTCCCACATACTGTCCGGCGGCGACTCAGCACCAGGCCTCTACCTAGCTACTCTAGCTCACGGTGTGCTATCATTTCAAGCCCAGGCTTATTATTCTCCCTACTTCACGGAGGTCACATGGATGGATGGGAAGCACCCTCTCCATCTGTGCCCCTCACCCTGCCCCCAGAATTCCACAACAGCCCTTCACACACTCACCTTCAGCCCATAGTTGAGAGCAGTGAATAAGACTTTGCAGGCGGGGCATGTTAGGTTCCACCACCCAAAGGCATTCTGGTGCTTGGGCACTATGGCTCTGAGTTTGGCAGAATGGCCTTCAGAAGGAAGAGGATAAGCTCTGGCAGGAGCCCAGAGAACCGTGGAGTCAAATAGAGCCAGAACCAGCGCCAAGCCCAGCCACATCCAGAGGAGTCCCAATCTGGGTGCCGGTAAGGACCTCTCCAGTCTCTGCTCCCAGCCGGCTCTGAGATGGCCCTGGCCGGATGACGCTCCGTGGTGGGGCATTGCCAGGCTCGTAGACAGGACTGGTTCGCCTCTCCAGGCCCCACAGCCCGAGGCCCTGGCTGGCCCTCGGGCCCCGGGTAGCGCTGGAGACACCTGATCACTCTTCCTTGTGGTTGACAAATAGCTCTGCAGCCAGCCACAAACAGCTCCTCCCCTTCCTGTTCCTCTTATGCCCCAGCAACCTCGGGGATGCGCTGTCAAAGCCTTGGGGGCGGAGCAAAAGGGGGGTTCGCCGGACCGCCCAGGTCGGTCCTCTTCTACTATCGCTGCGAGCGGTCCTAGGGCCCGCGGGGTTGTCTGGTGGTTGGGGTAGGTAGGTGCCCTCCGTAAGTGACAAGTATCTCCACCTTGAGCCATTGCTGCGCGAAGCTGCCGGCGGCGGCCCGGATGCTTTCAGCCCAGAACTAGGAAGCCCTTTTGGGAACTCCCTGGTGCCTCCTCGCCCCTCCCATCCCACCCACCCACCCACCCACCCCCTAATCCACCCCTACCCAACCCCCATCCCCCCCCCTTTTTTTTTTAAACTTTCAGATTCCTAGAATAGATGCCTGGCTCAGCTGGCCTTTTAACTCAGGAGATTAACGAGGGAGGGCTGGAGTAGCCATCCTTGCATTGAGCGGATTGACCGTCACGGAGGTTCCTTGAGTCACTTAAGGTTTTGTTAATGTTACTTTCTTTTTTTTAATTTAAAGTTTTGCATTATTATTTATTCATATGTATGGATATTTTGTGTGTGTGTGCACCACGCACGTGGAGGCCAGAAGAGGCTGTAGGATCCACCTGCCCTGGAGTTATAGATGTTTTGAGGTCGCCACGCGGGTGCTGGGAATTCGACCCAGGTCCTCTAGAAGAGCAGCACTATTAGGTGTGGGGCCTGCCCTGGAGCCTGGTCGACCTACCACCGGAGGTCGGTCGTCATATCCCTAAAAAGAAAACTGCCTCTTCTCCCCTAGGAGCTGTCCAATACCAGTGGCCCCTTAGCTAGGAGTGGGCCTTTGGAATTTTGTCTAGCTTGAACGTCCTGTGCACGCTGTCACAATCACGGTGATTTCACTGCATGCAACTTCCCTGCCGTGTCCAGAAACAGTTCCCTTTAGTCACCCGCTGCCTCTGGCTCTTCCAGTCTTTCCGTCCCTCTTTCGATCACTTAGCCTTGAAGGGAGAGGTGTGATATAGACCCTAGTGAGGGAGGGTCACTTCGAAGTCTCTTCTTCTCTGATGATCAGTTGTAGATGTCTGTGTTAACTCTCATCTATCTGCTTCAAGAAGCTTCACTGATGAAGACTGAGAAGTGCTCTATCTACAGCCACAGGAATAAGACACTAAAGCCATTTAAATATTGCGCCTATTTAGCAGAATAATAGTAATAGGTTCTCCCTTCCCCCCCATGGAGGGGGGGTTATGACCTATCTAGCCACAGGTCCTTGCCCTGATAATGGTGCCAGGTATGGGTTCCATCTCATCTCTCCGAGGTCTTAAATCCAACCAGATAGCAGTCAAACTTAAGTGGTTTTTTTTTTTTTTTTTTAAGATTTATTTATTTATTTATTTAATGTGTGTGAGTACACTGTAGCTGTCTTCAGACACACAGATGAAGGCATCAGATCCCATTACAGATGGTTGTGAGCCACCACGTGGTTGCTGGGAATTGAACTCAGGACCTCTGGAAGAGCGGCCAGTGCTCTTAATCTCTGAGCCATCTCTCCAACCCCCAAACTTAAGTGTTTTTAATCCTATTTTATTTGTTGTTGTTTGTTTTGTTTTGTTCTTGAGACAGGATCTCACTATGTCTTGCTCCAGCATCCACAGTGCTGGCTGACTTTACAGATGGGAGCCAGCCAACCTTCTCCTGAGAATCTGATTAACTGATTTAACAGAGAATCTGTATCAGAATTCTCTAGATAAGAAGGTACTTTTGGCTCACATGAAGACGCCATTTCCTCCTTTTTAATGGAGAAAGAGTTGGATATGCTCTTGTAGTCCCAACACCTGGGAGGCAGAAATAGGAGGATCAGGCATTCAAGACTACCTTTAGCTACAAGGTGAATTTGAGAAGTTTGAGTCCACCCTGGACTGAGGTGAAACCATATCTCAAAAAAGTTAAAAAAAAAAAAATATATATATATATCCACAGTGCAAAAAAGCTTAATTAATCAAATTCTGTAAATGTGCTAAGCACTAATCTTGGCACTTTATAATGACTAGTGTTCAGTTCTCACACAATCACACAAATAGCTATAATGCTGCTATTCTTGAGCTGGTGGGGTGGCACATGCCTGTAATTATAACACTTAAGAGGTGGAAGCAGGAAAATTGAGAGTTCAAGGTCATCCTTATCTATGTACACAAGTTCTAGGCCAGTCTGAGCTGCATGAGACCCTGCCTCCAAACAAAATAACATAAAACTATTGCTATCCCCATTCTGCAGATGGGAAAACTAAGACAAAGGCAGCAGCAGTGAGCCTACTCATCTGTGTGATTCCCACAGAAATTCCACATTCCAGGCTAGAATCTCCACTAGTGGTTTTCCTAGAGAATTTCTTTCAGGGAACACTTCCTCCATCCCACCCCATCCCCCATCCCTGCCTGGTAGACTTCATTTCAGAAAATCATGATAATTACCAAACAAGTTCTAAGACTATGTTCTGGGCTTTCTTGAGAACTCCAACTTAACATAATCCTTACAACAAATTTAGGCATTAGGTACAATTTTCCTGCCATGTTTCCCGGGATCCTCTTGGATACCAAAATTCAAGAATGCTTAGGTCTCTTTTATAGAATGAAGTAGTGCTGCATTTGCATATAAGCTATACACATCTATATATTTAAATCCTTTCTGGCCTGTTTATTCCTAATAATAACACCAGTTGTTACATTGTATTGTTAACAAGAAAAAGGTCTGTACACATTTAGTGCAGGCATTCCCCAAACCCCATGCTATTTCTGATCTGTGACTATTTGAATCTTCAAGTTAAAAAATAAAAACAACCTAGATTTATTCATTTTATATATATGTGCACCATGAAAATGCCAGGTGCTTGGACAGGTCAGAAGAAAATGACAAATTTCCTGAAACTGGAGTTGCCAATGGTTGTTAGACACTTTGTGGGTGCCTGGAATCCAGGGTCCTTTGCAAAAGCAATAAATGTTCTAAATGGCTGGGCCATCCCTCCAGCCCCAAATCTTCAGATTTAAATCTTATACCAACACACTCAGTAACCCATAATGAATATAAAACATATCTTACACTGAAGGTGTTTCAGTGATGCTGCAGGAGCTTTGAAGAGCTTCTGGAGGCTGGACGAAAGCAACACTTTCAAGAAGTGAGGACCACCCTGAAGTACACCGCCTGGGGCACCAGGGTGGAAGTGGTGCATCCCCACAGAGGAGACTGACTGTAAACGTAACCACAGATACCTATTCCAGAGACGCTTTGTGGCTCTGAAGAGATCATCTGCTACAGATGCGAAGATAACATTTTATCACACCTTTGTTTTCTTCTTTCTTTCTTTCTTTTTTTTTTTTTTTTTTTTGGTGTTTTTGAGACAGGGTTTCTCTGTGTAGCCCTGACTGTCCTGGAACTCACTCTGTAGACCAGGCTGGCCTCGAACTCAGAAATCCACCTGTCTCTGCCTCCCAAGTGCTGGGATTAAAGTTCTTCTTTCTTTTTATCTATCTTTTTTTTTTTTTTCTGTCTGCTTCCTCCCCCACCTCCACCTCCAAAACAGGGTTTCACTATGTCGCTCCGACTGTCCTGGGACTCACTTGCTAGACCAGGCTGGCCTCTAATTGACAGAGATCCACCTACCTCTGCCCCAGGTGTTGGGCTTAAAGGCATGTGTCACCGCTGGAAGTGCTCGTGTCTGTTTTGGAAGGCGCTCTCTAGCTATCATCTCTCACTATCTATGAGGCCAGCTAAACAGTGGTATTTCCTTAGGCCAGCCTTGGCCTGTACAGAAGAACCCTTATGACCTCGATCTTCACCTTACATTCCTCATTGCTTTAGTAAACCACATGCCCCCAAGAGTCTGTGGCACATAACTTGGTGGAGATTCTGGCTTTATACACATCTTCTTAATGTCCACTTTGTAAAGGCTTAAAGTCACATCTGTCAATTAAAGCAGGTCTACGTCATTTAGGCCATCATTTTAACATTTTTCTGCCAATTAATTTCTTTCATCTTTTTGTGTTTTTCTCCTTAGACTACTGATAGGGCTGAACAACAGCTAACCAGTTCTCTTATCCTTATAATTAACATTTCTCCTGCATTTTCCAAAAGACTGATTCACAGGCCAGCTGCTGTGGCTCACGCTCGCTTGTCATCTCAGCACACGAGAAGGTGAGGCAAGAGGTTTGCTGTGGGTTAAAGGCCAGCATGAGCCAGACAGGAAGTGCCAGGGCAGCCTGAATTGCAGAATACAGCCTTGTCTCAACAAAACAACTAAAAACCTCCAGTTCACTAAACCAGCAAACATGTTCTTGTCTACTATCATGTCATCCCATTTTGTCAGGACCTTCCCTGGGTTCCCCTTAGCTGGTGATGGATATTGTCTTTGTTAGCAGCTGGGTGGTGAGTGACCCATCCTCTTTACCCCCATGTCATCCCAGAGTCTGCTTTCTCAGAGCACTCCGAGCACTGCCACTTGGAGACCAGCCTTCTCAGGACCTCAGGCTAGAGCTGGACATGCAGGAGGTTTATTATGGACTGCATCCAGAATCAGCACCTGAGAAGGGGAGGAAGAAAAGAGGACTGGGCAGAATAGAGTCTCTACAGAGGCCCGTAGCAAGTTCTAAAGGGACAACCTTCAGAGCTGTTCCAAGCAAAAATAAGGATGCTGAACCCTCATTCTCCCCTAAATTGGTCAGTCATAGGATGTGTGCTGCCTCTGGAAAGGATGTGGCCACAGACAAGGTGATTCTTAGAGGTAGAAGATCCGTCAGAGGCCAAAGGTCAAGGTCCATAGAGTAGCAGCACTCTGATGTGCAGAGAGAAATCTGGGCTGCACACAGTGCCCACCACACCCTCCTCCTCAGTGTCTGTCTTGGGAGAGGGTTCCATTATAAATAAAACCCATGTCATTATGAACAAGGCTGGTAGTGAGAGTGGTTGAGAACTACCGTATTCTTTAACATGTTAGGACCTAGGAAACCTTTTTATGGAGTTGCCTAGTCTACTGAGCAGTGAGCAGCACTTGGGGAAGTATTGTTGTATAAAGACTTAAGACTTAAAAGGCTGAAGAGATGGCTCAGTGGTTAAGAGCTTGGATTGCTTTTCTAGAAGACCAGGTTCTATTCCCAGCATCCACATGGATACTCACAACCATCCATAACTTCAGTCAATTCCCTGGAATTCTATATTCTTTTCTGACCTCCTCATTCATGCATGTGCTATACATACATACATACATACATACATACATACATACATACTGGGGAAACATCAATACACATAAAAATAAATAAATAAATAAATAAATAAATAAATAAATAAATAAATAAATAAATCTTTAAAAAGAAAAGATCTAAGTTTTATATAGTTCCTGCCAACCCAGGAATTAGTTGTCAAGTTCTGGGAGTCTGAGAGTGCTTGGTCAGTATGGGCTGCCTGAATGGGGCTGAAGACTTTCTACTTAAATTTGGGTAATTTGTCTTTGTCTTCTTAGTTTTTAAAGGTCGGGTCTCAGGTTTCATGTTGTGCAGGCTTGCTTCATAGCTATGTATCTCAGATGAACCTGCACTTTTAATCCTCCTGCTTGCAGTTCCTTGGTACTGGGATTGCAGGAATATGCCACCAGATCTGGTTTGTGTGTGGTGCTGGGTTTCATGCATGATAGGTGAGTACTTCACCTACTGAGCTAATCCCTAACTTGGGATAATTTGTTTGAGCACCCCTTTATAGCAGCTGAGTTCTCTGTGTCAGGAAACCAACGTAAGTTCTGCAGAGAGCCAGTCAGTTCTTCAATTGACTATGAAACTACAAAATAAATCCAGAACGCCTAAACTAGCAGCCTAGAGTTTGGGTGGGAAAAGGTCTCCCTCCTGTGGAATTTGTAGGGAATACTAGTGGACTAAATGTATGTTAGAAGCAGGCAATTCCAACACCCTGAATGTAGACTCTCCTCTAGTCATGCTAAAGGAGAGCTTTAGATTCGGGCCTCCGGGTTTAAATCTTGGTTCTGCCACTGACTATTTGCATGGTCCTGAACAAAGCATGTCACTACCTCAGCCTTCTGAGTTCTGGGATTATAGGTGTGTGTGACCTTAGTGAACAAGGCATGATTTAATTGATATTAAATGTCACCTGTAGTTATCTGGAGGGGGCAGGGAAAATAGAGAGAAAATATTATATGAAATTTGGATTTTAATGTCCAAAATAAAGTTTTATTTGAACACTGCCATTTGTTCATTATGCATTATCTGTATCAGCTTTGCCAAGAGTATGTGATAGTATGTGTCTCAACACCTGAAGGATTTGTGCTCTTAGTCTTTATAGAAAATACATGTTATATTCTGTTTTGAATTTTTTTGAGACAGGGTCTCACTATATAGCCTTGGCTAGTTTGGACTCAGTCTGTAGCCCAGGCTAGCTTCAAACTCATAGAACTCCTCATGCCTCTGCCTCCCAAGTGCTGGGACTAAATTGCATGCCACCACACCCAGCTAAGCTCTGTGTTAGATTCAAATTGGAAAGTAGTCACATTATCTTGGAGAAAATTGGAATTGCTATAATGGTAGAAATACAGATAGAAGGTTTAGTGTGGTACTTTGTACATTTAATATATATCTGCATTGCCAAACAAGTTTGTAATTCAGATGTCTGCCCTTACCCTGGGGGAGAGACCTTAGCCATCTGAGAGTAAGGAAAAGGGGCTCTGGAGAAAGAGGGTCAAACCAGAGTGATTGTCTTGTCATAGCTGGCATCAAGATGACTGGGCAGCTTGTGCCTCCTCCATCAGTCAGCATGAAGAGGCAAAGAAGCCAACCCCAGCTGGTTCTGGTCACACTCACTCAGACACACTGTGTCACCAGTATTCACAGATGATCTTTTAGTCACTGTTGGAGGAGGCTCTCCATTCAGAGCTGTCTCACACAGGGTGTTTGACATGAGATCCTCCCTTGTGTCTCGAGATATTGCTATTTCCAGCCATGCTGTTCCATGTGGACTCTTCACTTTTAGTGACTCAGAAAGGTGTAATGGGAGCTTGATGGAGAAAAGAATGACTCAACCATGGGGAGTGAACCAAGGGAATTCCCATTGCTAAGCCCAGAGAATTGCACATTTCTCCCCATGTCTGGATTCTGAAGAAGCTGAGCCCTGGAAGTACTTTTCAGCCAGCTACGACAGCTCCCACCCCAACTGCAATAACTCTCTGATCTCATCCATGCATCCAGTCTAGCTGGACCTGCTAAGAAAGGCCTGTAATTCCAGCTACTCAGGAAGCTGAGGCAGGAGAATTACAAATGCAAGTTGAAGGGCAGCCAGAACACCTTATACCCTGTAAAACGTAATAAAATAAAAAGTAAAAGCAAGAATAGGAATATAGCTCTGTAGTTGACACATGTAGTTACTCAGCTTGAGAAAGACCCTAGGTCTAATGTCAGTACCACAAACAACACCCAAACACTCAGCCCTTCGGTTAAGAGCACTGGATGCACCTCTAGAGGACCAGGGTTCAATTCCCAGCACCCACGTGGCAACTCACAACTCTCTGTAACTCCAGTTCCAGGGGATTCATGGCACCAGGTATGCATGTGGTGCACTTCCATACACATTTGGGCAAAATACTCACATGCATAAAATAAGATAAATAAACCTAAAAAAAAAAAAAAAAAAAAAAAGCCAGATGTGATGGTGGCACTCAGTACTCAGGAGGCAGAGGCAGGTGGATCTCAGAGTCTGAGGCTAGTCTGGTCTACAGAGTGAGCTCCAGGGCACCCAAGGCTACACAGAGAAACCCTGTCTCACAAAATAAAGAAAGGAACAAACAAAGAACAAAGGGTAAGAAGCCTGGAAGGACCGGATAATTTAATAAAGTGTCACAAGTCCCCCAAATAGGCCCCAGTTTTCAGGAACTACCTTTCAGAGACTCTCTGATTTAAGTCCCATAGCCAGTCAGTGGAAGAATCAAGGCTTGGGGTTCTTCTGATTGTATAAGCCTCTATCTTAATCTCAGTAGGGATATCTTTTTTTTTTTTTTTTTTTTTTTTTTTTTGGTTTTTTGAGACAGGGTTTCTCTGTGTAGCCCTGGCTGTCCTGGAACTCACTCTGTTGACCAGGCTGGCCTCGAACTCAGAAATCTGCCTGCCTCTGCCTCCCGAGTGCTGGGATTAAAGGCGTGCACCACCACTGCCCGGCTCAGTAGTGATATCTTACTACGTCTGTTTCTGCCTCTCTCTGTGTTCCACCCTCTTTCCCCACATCCTGTTATGAAACTCTTGTCAGAGGCAGGCTTATATGATCCCAGGATTCATTGCAGTTTAGGATGCCTTGTGACATTCCCGGACGCTGTGTCTCAGAGGTTAGGCATCACTGTGAAGGTGGGAAGTAGGTCCCACTGTCACACCTGCAACAACCAAGGCTCCGGGTTTGTTTTGTTTTAAATTTACATTTGTCCATGAGTATGTGCAGAGTAACCACAGCACTGACCAAAGGCAGGTTGCCTCAGAGACTGTGCTTGTGGAGAGCGCAGCTTGTCACGTGGGTGCTGGGAGATGAACTCCTGTCTTCCTACTTAAACAGTAAATACTCTTAGCCTACGAAGCCACCTTTCCAGCCTTTACAAACGGGTATTTTGAAAGCAGGGACAGAGGACATTTCTTCCACTCTGCCTGGATTAGAAGTTAGCTGGAGATGTTGAAAAATGGCCGAGGAAGGGGAGGGAATGGGGTTGGAGGGGTTGGAGGGGAGGTTAGAGGAAGTGGGGGTATTGGGGAGGGAGGGAGTCCGGAAAGATGGTTCCGCAGTTAAGAACACTCGTTCTAGAGGACCCAGGTTTGTTTCCCAGCACCCACACTGTGGTTCAACACCAGTAGAAGTCACGAGTGTTCACAGATAAGCACAGGAGAAACCAGGAATGTTAATCTCACAGGCTTGCCTCCTCAGTGGAGGAAATGAACTCCTGTCTCCCACCCAGAAGGCTGGGAGTGGATATTGTTAATGACCTGGTGACCTTTGCTATCTGTAGGGCCAGCCCTCACCCAAATCCTCCAGAATGTTTATCCCAGACTCTCCCTCCTTTAGGTCTTTATCTTTAGCTCTGTTTCTCAGGCAAGAGAACCCGTCCTTGGGAGATGTCACAGGTACTTTATAGCTTGCTGACTTCTACATGATCTGGATGAGAGACCACATCAGGTCCTAGGCCTTTAAGCAAAAGAAGTCATCTTCATGGCCATGCATACTTTGCAGAAGAGTTTTGAAGTAGTCATGCCTGGGGCTTTATTGTGCATATGGAATTGGAATAATTACCACAAGGAAATGTTTTCCAAAATTTTTCTGGTTTTACATTTATCTAAAGTGAACTGGCCTGATCTCAGACTCCAGAAGTTTGATCCTGACCGGGCAGGTTGGGTTGAACAGAGTTTCCTTCACACCTAACTGGCATGTCTTTCTACCTATTGCTTGCTGGGACCCCTGAACAACCATTTGAAACCCCAGGTCCGCAGGATCCAATGCCCTCTTTTGACTTCTGTTGGTACTGCAGACATACATGCTGGAAACACAGCCATACATATAAGATAAAATAAATAAATCTAAAAATTGTTTTTAAATAACCAAGAAAGTGGTCGAGTTCCTTATCTTAATGAGTGTAGCTTGATTCCTGTCTTTAGACTGATAAACTTCTACTCTAGCAGAAAAGACATAAGCAAACATCAGGGACAAAAAGTTGGTGATATTTGGAAATATTTGGATGTAAAGGGTTACCACTCTACATGTGTTGGCATCATAGTTAGGATAAGTAAAACCAGCTGCTTTAAGGAATGGCACCAAATGTGATTGATGAAACAGTTCAGCCTTTCTGCAGGCTCTTGTCATTGTCCAAGGTGAGTCTCTGTGAAAGAGATCGAGGCAGGCAAGGCCGATTTCATCTTTACCTCACGCCTCATGAAGCCAAACACTGCATAGGAAAGAGAGGTGGGGACCAAAGTAGAAGATCAAAGATCATGAAGATGGTGCAGGCTTGCGGTGAGTAGCGAAGACTTTCTTTTTATCTGCTCGCCTTTCTTCCGTCCCCTTCCTCTCCTCTCTCCATCCCTCTCTCCTCTTTCCTTTCCTCCCTTACTTCCTCTCCCCTCTCCCCTTTCCTCTTTTCTCCCTTCCTCTTCTCTCCCCTTTCCTCTCTCATTTGTCTTCTGCCCTCCCGTTTCTTCTCCTCCCCTCCCCTTCTCTTCTTTCCACTCCCTTCATTTCCTCCCCTTTCCTTTTCTTGTTCCTTTCTTTCCTTCCTTTGTGAAATATAGTATATGCATATACATATATATATATGAGAGAGACAGAGACAGAGTCGGATGTGTACAAGCAGTGTGCTTCGGTCATCCTTTGCTACTCTTTGCAACAGTCTCTGGTTGGTTGTTGCTTTCTGCACTTGGCTGGCTGGCTGGCTTCCAGTTTCTCTAGCTGCCTCCCATCTCTCTGTAGGACTGCTGGTATAAAAGATGCCCCAGTCTGGCTTTATTTGGACTCTGGGAATCTAAACTCAGGTCTCATGTTTGTGTATCAAATACAGTTTTTAACCCACTGAACCATTTCCCTTCTTGCCACCCACCCAAGACGCCTCAAAGGGAGTAAGAGATACTGTTACTCACTCCTCACTTGTCTGATTAAATTTGCCGTTATGTTCCCTCAGTATTCTCAGGGCTATGGAGCCTGGCCTGTAAAAGTTCAGAGAATTTGCTGAGTTTTGGAGTGACTTTAGTTTTAAGAGTTTAGACAAGAATTCCAACTCATTTTTATTTTGATGTCCTTTTGGGATTGATGTTTAAAAATAGTTCCTGTGTTCCGAAGATGAAAGGGCCAGCTGGGGCTGAAGTGACCATGAAAGGGTTTAGGGAAGCAGGGGATGCAGGGGGTTTAGACTGAGGAGGCAGAAAGACAGCAGGGTCACAGCAAGTCTGAAAACAGGTTTGGGTTCTGACCATGACACTGACTTCAACTTTTATTTATCTATCTATTTATCTATCTATCTATCTATCTATCTATCTATCTATTTATTTTATTCAACTTTTATTATTTCAGCTTTTATTGAAGATTTTGAATTACATCTAAAAACAAGTAATACATTTGTTTTTTTTTTTTGTTTTTTTTTTAAGATTTTATTTATTATATTTATGAGTACACTGTAGCTGTCTTCAGACATACCAGAAGAGGGCATCAGATCCCATTATAGATGGTTGTGAGCCACCATGTGGTTGCTGGGACTTGAACTGGGACTTGAACTCAGGACCTTTGGAAGAGCAGTCAGTGCTCTTAACCGCTGAGCCATCTCTCCAGCCCCAAGTAATACATTTAAATGCACCTAAAATTAATTGTAGAGAGGAGAGTGGAAAGCTGGAAGAAAATGAAGCTGTGTTCCCTGCACTCAGCCATGGAACTCCTCTCACCCAAGACAAGTTCTGCTAGTCTCTATAAATATGCTTTGCTTTCAGAAACAAGAACTGGCGATTCCTGCTTTCTAAATCGCATGTTGTTGCAGAGTGTTACCTTTGCTTGCATGACAGGATTCGTGAGTGACACTTGAGAGTTGTGGTTTGTGCCCTTTGTGATGAACCTGGGCACCTTTCCTTTTGTATTTCTACCAATATGCAAAGCTTTTATTTGACTTCTCTGCTTTACCCATTTTTTCTTGAATTGTTGTTAGTTTTTTTTAAAAAGAATTATTATTACTATTATTATTATTATTATTATTATTATTATTATTATTATTATGTGTATGGGTATTTTGCCTGCATGTATTTTTGTGCACCACATGAATTCCTTGGTACCCACAGAGGCCAGAAGAGGGTTTCAGATCTCCTGAGAGTGAAGTTACAGACAGTTGTGTGTGTGTTGTGAATCAAACCTGGGTCTTCTGGAAGAGCAGCTAGTGCTCTTAACCCCTGAGGGGTTTCTCCAGGCTGATTGTTGCTATTAAGAATTTCTCTTCTCTCTTTTTTAAAACATAATTTATTTTATTTTATGTACATTGGTGTTTTGCCTGTCTGTATGTCTGTGTGAGGGTGTCAGAAGCCCTGGAACTGAAGTTACAGACAGCTGTGAGCTGCCATGTGGGTGCTGAGAATTGAACCCAGGTCCTCTAGAAGAGCAGTCAGTGCTCTTAACTGCTGAGCCATCTCTCCAGCCCTGCTAGCAGTTTCCACGTTGAGCTGGACAGCACATGAGAGGCAGAAGTGCTATCATTAGGAGTTAAAGCCAGCCAGGTAGTGGTGGCACTTGCCTTTAATCCCAGAACTTGGGAGGCAGAGGCAGGCAGATTTCTGAGTTCGAGGCCAGCCTGGTCTACAGAGTGAGTTCCAGGACAGCCAGGGCTACACAGAGAAACCCTGTCTCGAAAAAAAAAAAAAAAAAAAGAGTTAAAGTCATTCTCAGCCACCAAGCAGGTTTAAGGCCAGCCTGAGCCATTGGAGACCTTGTTTCAAAACAAACCTTTCAGTGATTTTTTTTTTTCCTAGTTTGATTGCTCTCCCTTCGGTAGTTATTGGAATGCATATTTTTTTAAAGTTTAACTTTTTTTTAATGGGTTCTGTTTTTTTTCCCCATATCGATTTTGCTTTTTCTCAGAAGAAAAGAAACAGGAATGCCCATGACATACCTGTAATACCCAGCACTGGGGAACTGTATGTAGAAGGATCAGGAATTTAAGGGCATCAGCTTCACAGAGAGTTTTTAAGCCATCCTGGGCTACAGGAAACTGTCTCAAATAACACCAAAGGAAACAGGAGCCATTGACTGTATGCACCTCACGTAGACTTGGGGTGACACATTGGACAGCATCTTTGGGCTCAGCTGGTCCCAAGCACCAGAGGATTGTGGGCATTAGTGATTACCTCTGTTACCAATAATGGCTCAGTGTCCCATTAAGGAAAGAAATAAAAGCCCTTCCCTTGAACTCATTTAACCAAGAGCAAGTCCAGATTTGAATTCTCTACTTCATGTTCCCGGGGTTGTGTCTGTGCATGCCTGTACCTCACAAAGGGCTTCCCTCTGCATTTTACTAAACAGCACTGAGGTCATCACATGGGGAGGGGGTGGAATACGTTACAGAAATACTTAGCAGTTTTACAAGGGCTTAGGTCATTGGCTTCAACTGATCCCAACTGACCCAGAAAACAAACATCACTGTTTCTCAATCAATATCCACAAAGGGTTGCTTTCAACCTTGAGGAAGATTCATTCAACCTCTGTATTTGCCACTTTCAGCAAAAGATACTCATGCATTGTCTGGGTCCTGTATGGAAGTGTGCATAACTTAAGATCACAGCTCTGTGTTAGCTTTGGTTGTAAAAGTTGATTACATGGGAAATCCAAGACAGGTAATTTTGATTGTTACATTGTTCTCTTAAAGAAAGGTTAAACCAACAGGCTGAATACACAGGAGAACAGCAGTCTTAAGTCTCATTGTTATGGAGTAGGTGAAGAAAAAAAAAAAAAAAAAAAAACTACCAAGAGGCCAGGCAGAATAAATCGAATTATAGGAGAGGCAAAGTAAGTCAGATTAATTATATGGAACCTTTGTTCACAGCCAGGGAGGCTGTCCTGCACAGAGTAGCAAGAAGTAGTCGTGACCTTCAGTTTGTTGAATTTTTGAAGGCTCAAGACAAAGCAAAACAAAGAAAAAAAAACCAAAAAACCCAAACCCAAAAAACCCAACTAACCAAACAAACACCCCTCCCCCAACATTGTGGTTTATACAGAAAGGCAGTTGTGTTTGTGGACATTTGCAACAAGCAAGCGATGTTTGCAGCAGTGGAGAGGTAAGGGACACAACATGCACACCCTTTCCCTCTTCTGTTCTCCTAAAGCACCAGGCACACACATATACACAGATATACATGGGGGCAAGACATCCTATCACATTTTAAAAAATAACTAAAAAGCCAGTCATAGTTGCATGAACCAGCAACCCCAGAGTTGATGGTGTGTGTGGTGTGTGTGTGTGCAGAGATAAGAGGATCACTGGAGTTTGTTCAGCAAGAAAAAAAAAGGCCGCTCCAGGGCCAGTGAGAGACCCTGTCTCAAAAGAGTAAGGCAGAAAGTGACAGAGGACACGAATAGGTTATTCTACACCTGTGAAACGAGCAAATTCAAGCTAGAGTAGAATCTACTCACGGCAGGTTTATTGGGAAGCTGCTCTTGGGCGGGCAGGCAAGTTCACGGGTCCCAAGGAAGGCGGCCAGGAAAGTTGACAAAAGAGGAGAGGGTGGGAAGGGGGATGGGAAAGAGAGAAAGGGAAGAGGAGGGAGGGGGAGGGGAATGGGGGAAGCCGGGAAGAGAGGGAGTGAGAGGGGAGAGAGAGGAGGAGAGAGAGCAAAAGGTCTGGATTATATTTGGAGGAGCCTCTGGGGGAAGGACAATTCAGGGTTGGGAAAAGGGTTTGCCAGGTAGGGGCTGTGGGGTGCTCAGGAAACTTGGAAACCAGCTCTGCTTTGATACATAAAATATGCACTTAGTGCCCTGTCCTGGGGTTCAAAACCAAACAGGTAGATACCTGAATCCCTTCTACGGCCTCTGCACATTCGTGCTTGGGTGCATTTACACACACACACACACACACACACACACACACACACACACACACACACACACACGTGTGGACACACCATAAAACACATAAATAGGTTAGTAAATAGCAGGAAGAAAGAGCAATAATTCCTCAGAGAACTTTAGCTTATAACTTCAATCACGTGACCCACAGGACACTTAGGGATGCCAGGTTACTGGGTCCATCCCAACCAGTAGCACAGACTTCATACCAGTTCATGAATGACTAAATTTCCCTTCTCCTAATTTCTTTTCCCTTGGCCAGTAGTGCATCTCTGCATTCTGTTATGGCGCTTAGACCCCTACACTGGGGACTCCTCCTCCCCCATCTCTAAGGACTTTCTTCTCTTGTGTCAGTGCAGTGTTATGGAGCTATCTCTTACTTCCTATGAGGCTGCAACTTTTACCGGACTTCACAGTCACCTCAAAGTCACTTTATGGAGCTGGCCACTGAACTGCAGTTATGCAATTTTGTGAAGTATTCTTAAGAATACTTTAGTGCTGGGGCTGGAGAGATGGCTCAGAGATTAAGAGATTTGGCTGCTCTTCCAGAAGTCTTGAGTTCAATTCCTGGTAACCACATGACAGATGGCTCACAACCATTTGTAACGAGATCTGGTGCCCTCTTCTGGCCTGTAGGCATACATGCAGGCAGGACACTATAATAAATAAATAAATAAATAAATAAATAAATAAATAAATAAATAAATAAATAAATAAATATTTTTTTTTTAAACAAGAATATTTTAGTGCTAAAGCCATCTTGGGTAAACTGGTCTCTGGTCTTGTAGACCAGCCATAAGTTCCGATACAATGTGTCCCTGACCTTAAGGTTTTGAGACCAGACTCCCGGTCCCAGGGCTAAAGGCATGTGGCGCTACACCCAGCTCTGCTTTTCTTTTTTTAAACTATGGAAGACTTCAGCAATTTGAGCTTCATCCTCGTGCATGAGCTGTGCTAACGTTCTCCATATTGGGGGCAAGGACTGGGAGGAAAGGAGGGAAGGGAAATTTTGATCGGAATGTAATATATGAGAGAAGAATTAAAAGAAAAAATGATGATTTAGCCAGTAGGCTGGGGTCAGAAAACTGAAGATGAAAGGACTCTTCTCGTTATTACAGAGAAATGGCCTCCACAGGGAAGCCTCGCCTCTCAGAGCTTGGTGAACTAAGTTTCTCTTAACAGAATAACTCCAAATGTTTTAAAAGTCAAAAACAATAAATTTTTTTCATTGTATTATTCAGGTTTTTTTTTGTTTTGTTTTGTTTTGTTTTTCGAGACAGGGTTTCTCTGTGTAGCCCTGGCTGTCCTGGAACTCACTCTGTAGACCAGGCTGGCCTCGAACTCAGAAATCCACCTGCCTCTGCCTCCCAAGTGCTGGGATTAAAGGCGTGCGCCACCACCACCGCCCGGCATTATTCAGTTTTGTATGTGTGCTGCCAAAGCAAACACCTCTCACGACTTTGAGACCAGTGAAGCCTATTTGGAGATAAGGCGCCTCATCCTGTGAAACACTTAGCACCATTAAAAAAAAAAAGATTTATTTATTTATTTCATGTATGTGATTACACTGTCACTGTCTTCAGACACACCAGAAGAAGGCATCAGATCCCATTACAGATGGTTGAGAGCCACCATGTGGTTGCTGGGAATTGAACTCAGGACCTCTGGAAGAGCAGTCAGTGCTCTTAACCGCTGAGACATCTCTCCAGCCCACTTAGCATCATTTTTGACATTCATGTCCCTTCATTCCTAAATGTATTTCATTACCAAATTGTATTTCTTTTGCCTTAGAAATCTATCTTTTTGTTTGTTTGTTTGGACAGTCTATCTACATAATCCTGGCTGTCCTAGAACTTGCTTTGTACACCATGCTGGCCTTGAACTCACAGAGATCTGAAACTACTGTTCTTGCCCCCAAGGCCATAGTCTGTTTTCCACAGCCTGCTTTTCTCGTATGAAACTGTGTATTTTATTGAAATGTAGTTCAATGATAAAATGCTTGACTAGCATGTAGTATGAGGCCTTGGGTTTAATCCCCAGCATCTCTCTCTCTCTCCCTCTCTCTCTCTCTCTCACACACACACACACACACACACACACACACACACACACACACACACACTGTATCAGATCATACTCCCAGTGGATGAATTACTTGAGTAGGTAAATTAGAACAGAGCCCTGCAAGGTGACAGATATAATTCTAGCTGTTGAGAATGTGTACATAAATACTAAGAAATCCTTCTTATTATCACAGTGCTGACAAATCGAGGCAGCAGTGTGGTGCTGTGATAAGTGCTATGGGGTGTGGCTCGGGTGGGGGAGAGCTTGGTACATATTCAATTCAAGTAGGTGGATTAGGAGGAGTCTCCAAGGCTCAAAGAAATGAGAATAAAGTAACCTGGGGAAAATATTCCTGGCAGAGGGAACAGCAAGTGAAAAGACCTTGGGAGGAATTCACATCTGGGTAGAGCTGAGAGTGCAGGAAGTGGAGTGGGCTGAAACTGAAGAGCTAATTGAAGGGACACTATCACAGGCCATAGCTGAGAATCCTTTAAAGCAGTGCTTCTCAACCTTCCTTGTGCTGAGACCCTTTAATACTGTTCTTCATGTTGCAGTGACCCCCAACTATAAAAGCATTTTTGTTGCTACTTCATAACTGTAATTTTGCTGTGTAAGACTCTAGGGAGCCTTAGCTTACCAGAGACCCCCCCCAAGTGAACACCATGGAGTCGGGGGGGGGGGGCAATTCACACACACACACACACACACACACACACACACACACACACACACACACGCAGTCTGTTTGGTGAGTTTTTATAGTTTTTAGAGCAGCAGCCATTAGGCACACTGTGAATGGCAGAACAGTGTGACTTTTAAACTGATTGGTCTTTAGGGAATGAGGTAGTAGGGACTTAATCAGCCCCTCCCTTCCAGCCTACGTGCTCTCGAACCTGTCTCTTCCAGGAGGGGTGGGGTGCCTATGTGCTCCCTGTCTGGTGGAATTTTCCAAAGGTCCTGAACTGACCTCTTCACCAGTATTAATCATAGTGTAAACATCTGATATGCAACCCCCATGAAAATGTTGCTTGGCCCTCAAAGGAGTCACAACTCACAGGCTGAGAACCACTGAAGTTTTGGATGAAGAAGTAGCCCCTACCTACCTCACAATCTTGGCTACTTGGCTTCTTTCTTTCCGTACTATACTCTAAACTGTGGGACGTAAATCCAGGCCAGGAAGTTTGGTAGGGTAGAACAGGTTGAGACCCTGGAGACTCGGTGGGCACACACCAGAGGCTTAGGTGACTCTCAGCTCCCTGCCAGACTCCTGACTTGGAACATGTGCCATGCTTCTCACATAAAAGAGATGTGACCATAGGTCATGGAGGCTCAAGACCCAGGTCTCCATGCTAATGAGGTACCTAGAGGCCTGGAGGGTGTTGTCAATAAGTTCCCTCACAGACATTCCTCGATGCAAAAGGTGCTTAATCTCAGGCCCACCTTAAGAGGTGGGGAATGGTTTTATGCTTCTACTTTCCACCATGACAATAAATGATTTGGACTGTCTCTTTTCCTTGGGATCTGCAGTGGGGAGCTATAGAGAAGGCCTTTACCTGCCGAGCTGCAGCCTAGTCTCCTGTAGTAGGCCTCTCTGCACTCCCAGTCACAACTGCTGCCAAACCTGCTGCCTATCAAGTCAAGAACTATCCCTGTGGGAATAACCAGAGCTCCCCTCCCCCTCACTGCCCCCTCTTCCCAGCCCTGGGCTAGACCTAACCCTTGGTCCCCCACTCCATTCTCAACTCTTTCTCGACTTCCAGTGGTGCTTGAATGTCCAAGGGTCTGAGAACCCCATGACCCCGGCCTCATTGCCACAGGCCCAGGGACCCCGGAACCAGCTCTGGCTTCCCACATCTCAGACTGTGTTTCCCACCTGGAGTGGTGGCCCAGTGCTTCTCTACAGCCCACACCTGCCCCAACATTGGTGGAGGCATGGGGTAAGCTCAGTCAAACTCCCCACATCCAGCCTCCCCAAGAGGCTGTGCCCTGTGGCAGAGCGGACGAGGGACCCCACAATCCTACACTAAACCATATTCCTATCCATATAACTTTTTAAAAATTTTTATTGGCAGGCTCTCTTGTAACCCAGGCTGTCCCGGAACTTGTCATAGAGCTGGAGTTAGTCTTGAACACCTGATTCTCCTGCTTCTATCTCCCAAGTTCCAGGATTATCGGAAACTGAATTCGGCATCTCCCAAATGTTTGGCAAGCACTCTGCCACAGAATCATAACCTGACCCTGTTTTATTTTGAGAGACAGTTTCAATAGGTAGCTCCAGTTGGTCTTGAGAGTAGCCAGTATCACAAGCTTGTGCCAGGAGCTGTACTTTGTTCTTCGAACACACTCAGTTGTAGTTCATGGCTCCATAGCCTCCTCTTTCTTCCTGAAATACAATGCTCACCTGAGATCTTTTCTTTCTTTCTCTTCCTTCCTTCTTTCTTTTTTCTTTCCAGTTTTATTTTTTTTTCCAGGAGGTTTCTCTGTGTAGTCTTGGCCATTCTAGAATTCATTCTGTAGACCAACCTGGCATTGAACTCACAGTCTGCCTCTGCATCCTGAGTACTGAGATTAAAGGTGTGCACCTTTGCCTGGCACCCACCCATCTTTCTTTCTTTTTTTTTCAAGACAGGGTTTCTCTGTGTAACCCTGGCTGTCCTGGAACTCACTCTGTAGACCAAGCTGGCCTCGAACTCAGAAATCTGCCTGCCTCTGCCTCCCAAGTGCTGGGATTAAAGGTGTGTGCCACCACTGCCCGGCTACCCACCCACCTTTCTTCTTCCTTCCTTCTCCCTCCTTCCCTCCCTCCATCCCTTCTTCCCTCCTTCCCCCCCTTCCCCCCCTCCCTCCCTCCCTCCCTCCCTCCCTCCCTCCCTCCCTCCCTCCCTTCCTTCCTTCCTTCCTTCCTTCCTTCCTTCCTTCCTTCCTTTCCACCCATCTGTTTTTAAGACAGTCTCACTTTATAGCTAGTGGCCAGACTCCCAGATACTCAGGAAGCTGAGGGGGAGGGGGATCTCAAGTACAGTGTGAGTTCCAGGCCAAGCTGAGACAATTTAGAGAGATACTGCTTTGAAATACTCTAGAGATGCTGGGATTGACAAGCTCTTGTCTTCTATGTAAAGGCATCTGAGACTCAATGGACTCTATGCGCAGTGAGCTGAGCAGTACAGAAGTCTGGAACCAGGGGTCAAAGGGCCAGAGGTGTCAGGTTTAGGTGGTAGCCCTGTACTTCCGGGTGGTAGAAGACATAGTCTGGTGTTCTCAGGCCAGACTTCCTAGATGGGATCTTTGTAGCAGAGACTGCTTTTCTCATGAGACTGGAGCACATCTGGGGCTAGGTCTGAGGCATGGAGCCAAGAGCACAGAAAGGACAAGGTGGGAACCCTGTCACTGGCCTCTGCTGAGTCAAGGGAAAGGGTGATAGACAGGGAAATAGGACTTTATCAGCACCTGTGAAGTAAGAGCTCCCATATGCTACTCTGAATGCGCAGTGGCTTCCAAGCAATGACCCCCAGGTACCTAGCACAGAGTGTCCTCTCAGAGTGGGCTCTTCAGGTCCTTCAGAAGCCTGGTCACAGCATTTTGGGGGGGGGGGGGTTGTCCTGGCCTCTAGTGGTTTTGTGCACAGGTCTGTCACTGAATGGCATGATTGTCACTGCGGGAGGCTTGCATGAAGCCCCCTTACCTTTGTGGAGCTGAAACTAGGACTTCTGGTTATTGGGGATGCTCAGTAAGATGTCCTGACCATTGGGGTCATGTCCTAGGGAGCTCTGGTCACTGAGTTCCTGGTCACCAGGGGTGGGGCTGGATCTGAGTGAATACTGATCCCAGGGCGGATGACTAGAAGAAGTAATGGTGACTAAAGACCCGGAGCAAAGTCTCTGACCACCAAAGCCTAAAGCTGGAGGGAGAGCCACTTCTTTTAATCCTGAATGGAAAATGGCTTTTCATGTTGGCCTGTTTATTGGCATGACCAGCAAGGCTTACAATAACCAGCAGATGGCACTGTGGCTTCACACAAAGCCTGAACCAGAACTGACCACAGGAGGCCTGCCTCTAGTGTGAGGAAGGTCAGCTCAGAAAAGGCTCAGGTGCAGGTTGTGCCAACTGTGGGCACACTGGGATCAGGGAGACGAAATTAGATGAATCTTCACCAGACTCTCTGAGGAGATGGCCCCAGGCAGAACCCCTAGAGGTAGAGGATCCTGAGTGTGGCTTAGGCTGCCCAGGTCCCTTCCATATCCCAGGAGTGTTGGCAGCTCAGAGGTCAGGACAAACTCCTCTGCAAGTGTAGCCTAACTACCTTCCAGGGTTGAATCAGTTGTTCCTGTCACACATATCAAACAAGCTAGGATCCACTAGGATGTCTGTGCCAGACCTTGCAAAACGCATACAGAATTAGATCATGTCCCAGCGCCACCAGAACCTGCCAAAGCCCAGAATTCATGAGAAACAGGTCCCATCTCACGCCAGGGCCTTGTGGTATTCCTGACACAGCCAGGCAGCTGGATCACATACGGGGCAGTCCAGTACCTGGTTTTGCATACTGGCATGCCCCAGAGTGTTGCTGCTGTCCACACTTGGCTCAGAGTTATGAAGGTGTCTACTCCGTGACAGTTGGGATATGGTAGGACATTGAGATGTGACAGAACAGCATGGGATGATGGTCTATGACATGCCTTTATTTGAGAAATGACACATCCTGAGCTGTGGCTTTTTCCCCTCTCTCTTTCCAGATTATTTTATATGTCTAAGTGTTTTGCCTGCATGCATCTACATCATGTGTGAGCCTGGTCCCACAGAGGCCAGAAGAAGATGTTGGATCCTCTGGAACTGAAGTTACAGATGGTTATGAACCACTGTGTGGGTGCTGGAACCCAGGTCCTCTGAAAGAGAAACAGTACTTGTAACCACCCATTCATCTCTCTAGTTAACCTGTGAGCTATGGCTTTAGCTGCAGGACAGTACGATATGCACCTTCCAGTTGGCCTCTGTTGTCTGACTGTTCTAGAGTGCTATTGATGGTCACTTATGAGAGGCCCGTTAGAGACATCCTGTATGAACAGCGCTTCTGAAACTTTGGGACGGCAGACTACTTTTATTTTTTAAACAAAATTTCCAGACAGGCTGAGAGAGGACCTTGAAGTTAAAAGCTTATATTGTTCTTTCAGAGGACCTGAGTTCAGTTCCGAGCACCCATGTCAGGAGGCTCACAGAGGCCTGTAACTCCAGTTCCAGGGAATCTGATTCTTTCTTCTGGCCTCTGTGAACACAGCACGCACAGACATACAGACAAAACACTCATACCCATAATATAAAAATAGGTGAATCTTTCTAAAAACAGTAAAGATATCAATATTTAAAAATTTTCCATATTGAATCCATCGCAGACTGACATCTTTATAAAATCTTTATAAAATATATATCTTTGAAGATGAGCTTAATTTTTATTTATTTATTTTAAACATCCTCTTTCATTTTCTGCGTATGAGTGTTTTGCCTTCATGTATGACTATGCACCATGTGTGTGGCTGATGGGCTCAGGAGAACAGAAGAGGCATTGGTGTTCCTAGAACAGGAATTATAGGTAATTGTGAGCCACCACGTGGTTCCTGGGAATTGAACCCAGGTCTTCTGGAAGAGCAGCCAGTGCTCGTAACCACTGAGCCATCTCTGCAGTCCCAGCTTTTTATGTTTGAACAGAGATTTACAGGGACTGTTCAGAGAAGAAGATTTCTGTGCACCTTTCCTATGGTTTCTCTGCTGTGAAATCTTCTGTAACTACCACACACTTGTCCAGGCTGTCAAGCTAGTCATGGTTTAACTGCAGGCAACCTCAGAGGTCAGCAGCTCTCTCACCACGGCCTCTTTCTCCTTTGGGATCTGACTGGGGTTCCTAGAGTGTGTTCAGAGAAATTTTGATTGTGAGACTCAAGTGACAATATATATACTGTTACTCTTTTTTCTTTGAGAGGCTCGTGTAGTCCAGGTTGCCCTCAAATTCAGCATGAAGCCAACTTGAACTTTTTTTTCAGGGTCTCATGTATCCTGGGCTGGTGTACATGTAGCAGGGTTTATATCTGGGTGTTGGGATTACAAGAACGCGCTGCTACCATGCTCAGTTTTATGTGTTGCTGGGAATCAAACCCAGGGACCTGTGCATGCTAGGGATGCATTCTACCAACTGAGCTACATCCCCCAAGCTCTGACCTGGAACTTCTGGTCCACCTTTCTCCACATCCTGAGTGCTGGGATTACAGGTATGTGCCACCATACCCAATTTTCAAGGCACTGAGAACATACAATACTAGTCAATAATATAATAGTCAAGCAACCTACCAGAAGAGCTGCATCCCCAGATCCTGTTTTTCATTTCTTTTGAGACAGAGTCTTGCTATGTAGTTCTGACCTGGTACTCACTATGTAGTAAGGCTGATCTTGAACTCAAAGCAATCCTCCTGCCTCAGCCTCCCAAGTGTTGGAATTACAAGCATGTACTATCACATCTGGCTCCAGATACTATTATTCTATCAAATTGTTATACAAGTTTGTTAGTATTTACTCATCTATCTACCCATCTGTCTATCTATCTATCTATCTATCTATCTATCTATCTATCTATCTATCTATCTATTTATCTATCTACCTATCTATCTGAGACAGGGTCTCTTTATTATGTAGCTCTGGCTATCCTGGAACTCACTATGTAGATCAGGCTGGTTTTGAACTCACAAAGATCCACCTTTCTCTGCCTCTCAATTCCTGTCTGTTGGGTTTAAAATTGTATGCTACCAACCTCTGAACTTATAACGAACAGTAGCAAACAGATAAGGCCCAGCAGCGATGCCTAGGTCACACTTGGAGTAATAATGGTATAAAGACTAGTTTGCTCGTGGTGGCATGACACTGGAGTGAGGTGGTGGAAATCAACTAAAGCATGAAGGTACAGAAACTGGGAAAGATGGTGGCCACATGGCTGGTCCTCATCACACCCTACAGAAAGATGACAATTCAAGTCCCATATGACTCCCAGGAAGTCTATGATCCTGATGGTATAAGTGGTACTGAGGGTTTAGTGTAAATGTTTGCAATAGTTTCTAGGCCCTGGTGACTGTTTATGAGCTCATTGAGCTGTAAAGGTCAATGAGTGGAGAACCTGAAAAGCCAAACTATTTAAGGCATAAGAGATTACAGGTTTTGACCCAGGGATACGTCAGTCCAAGAACTCTGGTGAGTCAATGTCACTTTGTAGGGACTCAGGCTAAGGGTGTGGTGGCATAAAACCAGGAAGTATGAAGTTTCAGGAGAGCAAACATCCCCCAAGGAAAAGGAGTAGACTAAGGTGATGTGTTTGTGCCATAGCTTTTATTTTGTCCTTTTGGTGATCTGGACATTGGGGAAGTAGACACTTCAAGCCTCAGTCCCCTCATCTATGTGGCAGTATGGTGGTGGCTGTGGTGGCAGTGGCTGGAGAAATGGCTCAGTGGTTAAGAGCACTTGATGCCTTGCAGAGAACTTAGTTGAGTACCCAGCACCCACACAGCAGCTCACAACTCCCTATAAATTCAGTTCCAGGGGATCCAATGCCATCTTCTGAATTCTGGAGGTCTACATGTTACACACACACATGCATGCAAAACAGTCAGACTCATAAAAATAAATAACTTAAAATAATTTTTTAAAAATTGAAAATAGTTTCTTTTCCCATACAATACATCCCAACCACTTCCTCCTCCCTTTCCTCCTCCCCCTCCCCCGCACTTTTCCCCCAGTTCCACTCCCTCTTCATTTCTCTTTTTAGGAAAGAGCAGGCCTCCAAAAGACAACAGCTGAACAGGACAAAACAAGACACAGTAAGATAAGGTGAACAAGGTTGGACAAGGCCACCAGGTAGGAGGGGAAAATCCTAAGAACAAGAAGAAGAGTCAGAGATACACCAGCTCCCACTGTTAGGATTCCGGAGAGGTGGCTCAGCCATTAAAAGCTAGACTCACAATCTAAAATACCCTCCCCATTTATTCATTTATTTATTTATTCACTTCACATTCTGATCATAGACCCCCGCTCCTCCCAGTTCCCCTCAAACAGTACCTCCCCCTTTCTTTCTCCTCTGAGAAGGGGGAGGTCCTCCCTGGTTACCAACCCACCCTGGCACCTCAAGTCACTGCAGGGTTAGGCACATCCTCTCCCACTGAGGCCAGACAAGGCAGCCCAACTAGGGAATGGGATTCACAGGCAAGCAGCAGATTCAGGGACAGCCCCCGTGCCAGGTGTTGGGGGGTCCACATGAAGACCACGCTGCATATCTGCTACACATGTGTGTGTGGGCCTAGGTTCAGTCCATGTGTGTTCTTTGGTTAGTGGTTCAGTCTCTGGGAGCTCCCAAAGGTTCAGGTTAGTTGACTCTGTTGGTCTTCTTGTGGAGTCCCTATCCTCTCTGGATTCCTCAATCCTTTTGCCAATTCTTCACAATAAATCTTCTTAAAATTAGATTTACTCTAATCATAATTAGATTTTATGTGTGAGTCTTTTGTAAGGCATGTGTGTCTGCATCCTGTGTATGCCTGGTGCCTCTGTGGAGATCAGAGAAGCTATTACATCCTCTGGAACTGGAGTTACAGGGGGCTGAGAATCAAATCCTGGTCCTTTAAAAGAGCGACGAATGCTCTTAACTGCTGAACCATGTTTCCAGCCTAATATGTGTGTGTGTATGTATGTATATATATATGTATGTATATATGTGTATATAATATTGAATGTAATATTGAATTCAATACATATCAAATATATAGAATACATTAAAGAATTATATATAAATGTATATACATATATAATTATACAAATATAAGTATATATTTTAAAGAATTGAAAGAAAGATTATGAAAAAGAGATGGAAATTAAGCAGAAATGTTACCTGGTGTTTATCTTGGAGGCCAGCTTCCCTTTCTTGTTCAGGATTGCCTAAGAAGTGACCAGTCTTCTGTCTTTCTTTCCGTGCCCCCTCCCACACCCCACCCCCGAAACAGGGCCTCATGTAGTCCAGGCTAACCTCCAACTCTAAATAGTGGAGGCTTTTCTTGAAGGCCTGCCTCCACGTAATTAGTGCTGGGATTAAAGGTATGTACCACCACCACAAAGCCAATTTTCTCATCTTTTCCTCTAGACTCTACTGGTCTTTTGAAGCTGGAATCAAGTTTCTGGAAGGATCTAGCCTGGCCTAGATGTCAGCCTAGCCTCGATTCTGTTAGTGTGACTGTGAGCATGTACACAGCCATGTCAAGGATGCCAGTGCTTCGGACCCATGGGAACAGCAACGTCTTCTGTGGTCCATGTGCCAGTGTTGACAGCATATGCAGAAAATGTTGATGGACACTTCCTTCTCTCTGTGGGATGTTTACAGCCAGACTGATCACTACAGAGACCCCATACCAAGGTTAGCTAGACCTGCATCCCGGATTCAACTATATAAAATGCACATGCCGAGTTTCTGGGCTCCTGCTGGTCAGCTTTTCTGTATGTGTGTCTGTGTGTCTGTCCTTTCTTCATTCCTTCATTGTCTGAGTCGGAGCAGTCCCAAAGCCATGCAGGTGGAGGCACATCAGCTTCCCCACCTTACATCAGGGCATGCTTACATTTCAAGTGTCAGAGCGAAGCCTCCCTGGGACTGTCTGCAGCCCATATCTCATCACCTCTAACATGCACTGTTTGCTACTAAACACATTTGTTCCTTTTGTCATTATAATCCACTCACTCTTGAGCTTAGGGTCAAAGCCTATGTCTGCCTGACTCTCCCTATTCTCTGAACTCAGCTGCTGATTGGTCCACTGTCAACATTTAGTGAATATTTTTGCATGAGTGGATGGGTATAAAATATTATTTAGAATAAAATTGACAGAAAAATCTAGACCATACAACAAAATGTCAAATAGTCTTTTCTGGACCCAAATAGGTTGCCTGGGAAAAAGATGACTCTGATGCATATGGATTCAATATGCATCAGAAGTCTGTTGCTGTTGCTCAGTGGTGGAGTGCTGGCCTAGCACGTGCTCAGTGGTGGAGTGCTGGCCTAGCACGTGCAAGACGCTGGCTCCTATTCTCAGCTGAAAAAGAAAGAAAGAGAGAAGTAAATAAATTAATAAAAAAAGTGAGAAAGAAAGAAAGGAAAGAAGGAAGGAACCAACTTACCATAAAAGTAGAATCAGGATGACTGGGAAACAATATATTCTATATACATTGGTCATCAAAGAAAAAAGAACCTTTGATCTTCTTGTACTATGTGCCAGGTATTTTCCATATGGATGTGTGTGTGTGTGTGTGTGTGGGAGGGGAGACAGAGAAAGAGAGATACAGAGACAGAGAGACAGAGAGACAGAGAGACAGAAACAGAGACAGAGGGACAGAGATAGTGAAACACACACACACACACACACACACACACACACACACACACACACACACACACACAGAGAGAGAGAGAGAGAGAGAGAGAGAGAGAGAGAGAATACACCAAACAAAATCCTCAAACAAACAAATAAAACAAACCCAGGAACATAAAATATCTACTGACTCTCTGCAATAGCAAAATGTTTTCATCTCTAAAGCAACAGACATGGCCACAGGGGAGATTAATTGACTAACTGACCCTAGGTCAGAGTGTTTCAAGCTTTAGCATAAAAACATAATCCAAATAAAAGAAGAAATGAAGGAAATTTGCTTTTGAGCCTCATTTTGTAGCCCTGGCTGGCCTGGAACTCATTGTATAGACCAGGTTTACCTCAAACTCACAGAGATCCACCTGCCCTGCCATCCCAAGTGCTGGGATTGAAGGTGTGTACCACTATATCAGTTCTAAAGAAGGAAATATTTTCAGTTAGCTGCAGCAAGAATGTTTATAGCTGGTGTGGCAGTGTGTACTTTTAATCCAAGTGCTCAGAAAGTTGGGACAGGAGGATTGTGTGTTTGAGGTCAGCCTAGATTAGATAGCAGTTTCAAAGCCAAACTCAAAAAGAAAAATGTAAAAGCCAAAACCAAAAGAACCCCCAACCCCAAGCTGGACAGTGGTGGTACACGCCTTTAATCCTGTCACTTGGGAGGCAGAGGCAGGTGGATCCCTTTGAGTTCAAAGCCAGCCTGGTCTACGTAGCGAGTTCCAGGACAGCCAAGGGTATACGGAGAAATTCTGTCTTGAAAAACAAAACAAAACAAAACAAAACAAACAAACAAACAACTTCACCCCAAAAAATCCTGTCCCAAAAATTGACTTTAAGAGTCTACCAAAGCACAGGCCACTCATGGAAAGTCAGACTGCTCACAAGCAGCAAGTCAGAAAAGGAATCTAAGCTGATAATCAATGCCAGGGAGAGGTCAGCCACAGTCAAAAAGCCAGAAAGGTTTTATGGGGAGATGGCATGTGGGCTAATTCTCAAACACATAGACTTAAAGGTTGCCCCTTTGGGGGCATTCCTTACTCACTCTCCCCTCCCCCTGCTGGTCTTCTAGGACTTTATGGGGCTTCTGAGGACCAAAGCTGACTCCTTCCTTTGTTTCTCTCAACCTTATCCATCCATAGTGAAAACAGCTGCACTCCTGGTAGTCAGCCGCCATGAGCCAGGTCTGGAGCTGGTGAAGGAGCTTGACTTAGCCCAGGCAGGTCCCTAATCACTTCCTTCATTTCCCCAGCTGCCCTAGAACCCAGAATCATTCCCAGTCTCTCTGCTCTCTGTGTCTCCGTCTCTGTCTGTCTCTCTGTGTCTCTGTCTCTCTCTGTGTCTCTGTCTCTGTCTGTCTCTCTGTGTCTCTGTCTGTCTCTGTCTGTCTCTCTGTCTGCCTCTGTCTTCTCTGTCTGTCTCTCTGTCTCTCTTTCTCTGACTCTCTGTCTCCTTTTATTAAACTTTAGAATTTTCTGACTTAAAACTGCCTGCCTACCCTTGTTTCTCTATTGCTAACAGGTTCACTCCCCGCCCCCAGCCCACTTAAATAACTCAGGAAAATGTGAGCAAAACTTTCTTCTAGTCTTCTGAACATAGCTCAGAGTAGCATTTCATTTTCTATTGCTTTTAATAAATACCTTAAAATTAAACAAGAGCTGCATATTCACTGGCATAAGAACAGATAGCATTTTCTGAAGGTTTTGTTTGTTTGTTTGTTTGTTTCCCCGAGCAAAAGAAAATAGAAAATAGAAATGATTCATCAATTTACTTCTGCAGATCACAGTGCCCTGCTGAGATAAGAGGACCCCGTGCCATGTTGCAGGCCTGGGTAGATGTGGGTATCTCTGTGGGAGGCCCAGTGGAGAGGCCTCCTGACACCTGTCTGCCTCCAGACTGAGCGTTGCGATTCACACCTGAGGCTCTGCCTGCTCCCACCTCCTACTCAGCTTCCTTTCTGGTCTGAGTTCGTGACTCACCCTGAGCTGTGTGCAGCCATGCGTGCAGGCCATTCTTAAGCTTCTCTCCCACCGCCCACGCACGGATGACATCCATATGCACACACATCTCAAAGGCTAAACCCAATTTTATCTAAACCCAGGAAGAATTTCTGCAGGAACCAAAGCCAATGGTAAAAATAACGGCACCGTCTCAACTAGATACAATAATCTGAAGTCGGCAAGACCATGGCTGAGTTTGCAATCTGCCCACTCCTGCTCAGGCTGGCTACGCATGGAGTGCAGCCCCAGAGAACCACTTTCTGAGTACAGGCTATAGCCCCCCCAAATTAGTGAGGGTAAAATTGCTACCCAAAGAGCCTTAAAGTGGGCTCACGTTGCATGTGTTTTAAAGTGTTTTTTATTACATTTATTTATATGTGTGGTTTCAAGCATGTGTACATGTATGGGGTGGAAGGGGTGCATGCGCACATGTGTCATGGTGCTCGGGTAGAGGTCAGAGGACAGCTTCTAGTAGTTAATCCCACGTGTGTGGGTTCTGGACGTGGAACTGAATCCCTCAAGTTTGGTGGTTAGTCACGGAGCCATCTCACCAGTCCGACATGTTTTGTTTGAGACTTATTCTGTATCCCAGGCTTGCTTGGAACTCACTGCGTAGACCAGGTTGGTCCTGGAGTTAAAGGTCTTTGCCACCACATCCAGTTCATGCATATTCTTTTGTTGTTGTTGTTGTTGTTGTTGTTTTTCGAGACAGGGTTTCTCTGTGTAGCCCTGGCTGTCCTGGAACTCACTCTGTAGACCAGGCTGGCCTCGAACTCAGAAATCCGCCTGCCTCTGCCTCCCAAGTGCTGGGATTAAAGGCGTGCGCCACCACTGCCCGGCTCATGCATATTCTTAACTGCAGTAAACATCTATATGGTATGTTTGTTTACCTGTCTACTTTTTCATCACATTTTAAGAAACTAACCACGATGTCCCTGAGTGTCGAGCACAGCAGTGGATTTTGATCAACACATGATTGACAAACCATTTTGCCTAGGAATGGTGTCTGGCCTTTGCTCTGACTCCTTTATTGCAGCCTCTGGGCGGGTCACTGGCGTGCCCAGCCTCCAGCCACTTGGAACTGTTTCTTAGATTCAGTCTGCCTTCTGTTCAGCCTGTATAGCAGATCTCTCATGCCAGTCCTGCCATTTTGGTCTTAGTTTCTGGGCCTCTTTAATTAGCTTGTTTTGTCTTTTTGCATGGCAGTTTTGAGACGTTCCCGAGAACTTTATTTATCTAGTTGTGGTGCTGCACATGTATATAATCCCAGCACTGGGCAGCCGAGAGAGGGACATGGTGAGTTTGAAGCCTTTCGGAGCTTCATAGTGAGATGGGGTCAAAATTCAAACTACAGCAACAAATGAACCCAAAGGAATTTTATTTACAGTGTGGGTTTTCTTTAAGCTTTCCCAGAGTCTCCCAGAAGGAGAGGCCAGATGCGTATCATTGACAGACATGTGGCTTCACCCATTATTATCCAAAGCAGAAAGCACAGGCCTGCATCCAGAGCCAGTCCAGCTCATTTTCAGTATTTCTTATGTTTTTTCTTGTTTTAAGATTTATTTATTTTTATTTCATGTGCATGGGTGTTTTGCCTGCCTTTATGTCTGTGTACCACATGTGTGTATTGCTCTCAGAGACTGCAAAAGGTGTCAGACCCCTTGGAACCAGAGTTACATACTTGTGAACTGCCATGTGTGTTCTGGGAATCAAACCTGGGTCCTGTGGAAGAGCAGATAGTACTGTGAACGCTGCGCCATCTCTCCAGCCCCTTTTCACTGATAGGCATGCAAGGGCTGGGGTAAAGGCTCAGGGCGTAATGCATTTGCTGTCTGAGCACGAGGACCTGGGTTCGGATCCTTGGCATCCAAGTTAAGGCTGGGAGCAGTGATGTGCAGGGCATGGGTTGTGTGGGAGGGACACATACACACTGAGAACAAAAGCTCACATAGTCTAAAACCCTGTCTTCCATGGGGAGGTAAGTTCAATTTTAGCCACTGTCTGTTCTCCAAACCTAACTGGGACCTATGTACAGTACGCTCAGTAAATTCACCATGAATGGATGAATGGGTGAATGAGTGAGTGAATGAATGAAATGAGTGGTTGGCCTATTGTGCCTTTGGTCAACAAGGGGTGGTTTTGTTTCTCCGACCTGGGTCGTCAACCTGGAGGACGCTATTCATTAATATGTATGAAAGGCAAAAAATAGGCTTTGGAGCAGCTGTTGACAAAACCATGGTTAATGTTTAAAAGAGCTCCTTGGCGGGAGCCTTCTGTTCAGATTAAAGCAGGAAGGCCAAGCATGGACCAAAATACAGGGAAAAGGTGGCTCAGGCTTGGGTGGGAATGGGATGTCCAGACACAGTTTTTTGTTTGTTTGTTTTTCTATCTGATTCTAATCGATCTCATAAATCACACTTACTTCCAACCCTGAGCTATAGCCTCAGAGGATTTAGGGTCAAAGTGGAGGCTGGTATGTTTATCTGTGACTAATCTGGGAGGATTAGTGTCACAGGATTAGTTGCATTCCAGAGAGTCATTGCTAATCTCTGTTAACACTGGCTGGGCAGGGAAGTAGTTGGTAATGGCCTTCTGGGAAGCAATCTCCGGGTTTATACCAATTAGATCAGTAGAGTCTATACCTCTAGAGGCCTGGACACAGCTGTGTCCTATGTTTGTACCAAGGGTCTGGGGAGAAGTCAGGAGTCAGAGTCCTGGAGACTTCAACTTCTTGGGGGACCAGAGGGAAGTGGAAAACAGTTAGATGGGTGGTCTGAAGGGACTGTCCTGCTCATTACACTTGCTGGATCTTAATGAAAGATCTTCAGCCACAAAGTCCCGAGTGATAGATATCATGTCCCTACAGGAATGAGGATGGGTCAAAACTGTTGAAAGTTTTAACATCTTAACATTGCTAATTGGTTTTATGTTATCTTAAACAAAACTGTATTGATCATAAAATAAGTCAAGAAAGTCATCAAGTAAGGTCAATAAAGTTTCATTTATCTCACCAATGCTTTTCTACGAAAACTAAATTCATTAAAAAGGTGTCCTCTGTTTTATTTGGGTGTTTCTGCTTTGATGATGCCATATGCTCCTTTTTATGGATTCAGTGAAGAAACTCATTTCTGACATTACATCTGAGGAAGGGTCTCTGTCAATGGAGGCCTGGGGGAAAACCAGAGAGGCCCAAGTGAGGGGCCCTGGCTGTGAGGGAAACTGAGGGAGGAACACTGGTCATTGACAGTGTAAAGTACCTGGTCAACACAAGGCTTGAGGCAGCTTCCTGGGAGGTCCCCCTAGTCCTTGAGGAGGACTGAGGTCTGGGTGATGATACTGAAGGTGGGCACTGGGCTAATGGGGAACCTTAACAAGATGCTCTGCTCTTTGAGGATTTAGGACAGGTCTCTGATTACTGAGGGTCTGAGGCAGAGGTCTTTTTACGGTGGGATGGAGGCTTGCAGGAGGCATTATCACCAAAGTCTCAGGGAACCCCTTCTGATACCTCCCCCAGTCACTGTAGACAGAGCTCAGATCATCTTAGAATCTAAGAAAATATTCTACTGAGTTACATCCCCGGGTTGTCGCAAATTCCTGAGTGTGGCCAATGGTCCTGAGTATTCCTCTCTGTCCTGAAGGTACTGAGAGCAATTCTTGGGGGCATTGAGTTAGGGTCACTGGCAAAAAGGTGAGGCTAAGCATGGGAACTTTGTCTCTGAGAAGGTTGAAGAAAGGCCCCAGTCATGTCAGCAGTACAAAGGTTAAATGCTAAGCAAATGTCATTTTCTTAAATTCCCTTTATCATCACAAAACACCACTTATCTTTCTGAACAGTATGGAGAACTGTTGAGACATGATTTGGGTCTTTGATTAATGGGAAATATAAATAAGGAAACTTCCACTAATTTTGAGCTCTCTTTGGTGTGGGGGGACTTCCTGGTACAGGATCCAATAGCCAGGTTTAAGGGCAGGATGAAACTAGTGATCCTAAATCCATCCTTATTCCTTCTCCAGCCTGATCTGCAGACGTTCCAATTACCAGCAGATGGCACTGCAGCGCCACACTTGGAGGGACATCTGGCTAAGTCCCAAGGTGGGGCCCAGGTGTAAGCAGGTGAGGTGTGGGAGAGAGAGAGAGAAATTAACTGTCCCTCACATCAGAATCTCTGGAGGAAGGAATGAATCAGATTTGATGACAAATCCCAAAGCACAGGTCAAGCAGAGGCCAAGGCCTGCCATGACCAACAACTTAGTTGCAAAGACAGTGTGACTTTTACATTTGGCTCATTTCCACCTTCAGTCATTCATCAAGTGTACATTCAAATTATGATAGAATCTGTTATGGGCTGTAATGACACAAGGGTGGGTTGTCCTAGGGTAGTCACAACTGTTGAGGAGCTGACAGTCATGGAAGGAACATTTTAAGATAAACGACATAATTATGATAAGCATGTCAAGAGCTGTAGCATAAGGAGGTACATGCCGATGTGGAGCCCGGGAAAGGATTCGGTCTGAGGAGGATGTGAGCACTCAGTGTGAGAGATGACACTGAAGTGGCTCCTTCCAGTACGAGCAGGGTTTCTTTAGTGAGGCGCAGATGGGGAGGCAGTGTGGGGCCACGGAGACGTGGCAAAGAGGCCTTGGTGTGGACATGGGTAGATTTCCTCAAAATCCAAATGTCCTGTGCATAAGGCCAGAGGAAGGGAGTCAGGGAGCTGGGGAATGGTGAGGAGGAAGAACGATGAGATGAGGAAGTTACTGAGACCATTACAAGCCATAAGTCAGGCTTTGGGTCCTGTCCCTAGAGGATGAAGATGTGCAGGTAGGCGGTTAAAACAGTCAGCTTCCTGTTACCTTGCTTTGGTGGCCAAGCTGTGAAGCAGACACAAGCAAAGACAGATTTACTTCACAGCCAATCCTGTTAGAGTGTGTGTGTGTGTGTGTGTGTGTGTGTGTGTGTGTGTGTGTGTGTGTGACTATACAGCCAAGGATGGCCCTGAACTTCTGATCTTTCTGTTTCCACCTTCCAAGTGCCATGATCACAAGCATGTGACATCACCATACCTAGCTTATGTGGTGCTAGGGAACACACCCAGCGCTTACTGCCTGCTAGGCAAGCACTCTACCAACTGAGTCTTATCCCCAGCCCAACATTTCTGAGGACTAAGAAGTGTGTGAGGGGAGAGAAAAGAAACTCGAAGGATCTCTAAGATGGAGAATGGAGGGACATTTTGTGTTGAGATGGCTGTGAAGGGTGAGGGGAATGAGGAATTTATAAAAATGTTTGCTTAATGTTTGATGTTTGTAAAATTTTATCTCATTGGTCACAAAGTCAGCTTCTAGGTCCTCCCTCCCCCATAGGTTCACTCGAGGAGCTCAGAGAGGTTTTGTGGCCATACAACTTGGTTTGTCTTCGCTGGGTTTCCTGTCTTCCATCCATCTCTTTGCAGGTCACCCTCCACAGGGTTACCCAAGTGAGATTTTGAAAATCCTTCCCTAACCCCCTATATTCCCACGCTCCTTACTGTGTACTTCATGGTTGCACACAAAGTTCTGGGAGACACCCGCTTTGCCTCCCCCAGCCTTTCCTGTCCCCATCTAAAGGTTAGCTGACAGAGCTCCTGGCAGGTAACAGTGATACTTTCTTCCTGGTGACACATACTCTCCATGGAAACCCTCACATACGGATTCTTTTGCCTCATCTATACCCACTTTCCACTCAGACAAATTACTCTGAGTTTTAACTTAAATATGGTTTATGCATGGTAGCTTTACACAAGTCACCCTCAGTATCTTTCTTTTAAAAAAAAGATTTAATTTTTGTGTATGAGTGTTCGGCCTGCATGCATGTATGTGCACCATGTATGTGCCTGGTGCGTGCAGAGGCAAGAAGAGGGTCTTGAATCTCCTGTGCTGCAGATGGTTGTGAGATGCCATAACCTGGGTCCCTTGCAAGTGTAGCCAGTGGGTGGTTGGTTGATTTGTTTTTGAGACAGGGTCTCTTTATGTTGGGATGAACTCACTATGTAGATCAGGCAGGCCTCTGTCTGCCAAGTGCTGTAAGTAAAGGCATATGCCACCATGCCTGTCTGTAGTCAGTGTTCTTAATGATTGAGTAATCTGCCTGTGTTTTCTTTTAAAATTATTGTTGTTGCTGTTTGTGTGTGTGTGTGTGTGTGCATGTGTGTGTGCGTGTGCGTGTGCGTGTGTGTGTGTGTGAGAAGACATCTTGTGGAGTCAGGTCTCTTGTCTGCTTTCAGGTGGGTTCCAAGAATCAGACTCCAGTTGTCAGGTTTACACAGCAAGTGCTTTCCTCACTGAGCCACCCCACTGCTTCCTTTAGCATGTCCTTTGATACCATTTATCATAATTATAACTACGTATTTTCATGCTCACTGGCGTAGCGTCAGCTCTTCCACTGGACTTTCAGTTCTGTGAGGTGACTGGGTGCTGCTCCTTAAGGGGTTTCATTACAGCTGTGCTACAGCAACAGTGAGACTGAGCTTAGAGAGCTGTTGGGAAGGAAATGGGATCAGCCTAGGTGTCCATCAGTCGGTGACTGGATAATAAAAATGTGTTGCATATACAAAATGGGTGAAGCTGGATTATTATTATTAATAGGAGCCTGCGGTGACCCGGGTTCATGTTCTCTCATATGCGATCTCAGCTCCCGGTTCTTACATATGTTCAGTAGGAAGTGAGGGTATGATGAGATGAGAATGCTGTAAATGGGAAAGGGCAATGGGGCGGGGCTTTAAGGGAGAGAGGTAGAGATGGTTCAGCTAACACCTGTGACAGGAAAGCAGAAGAGGCAAGACTGGGTTCATAACTGGGGATGGAGGCAGGAAGATGGAGAAGAAGAGATGCCAACCAAATTATGTATGAAATGCAGAAATCTACTACCTTATAAACCAATAAAAATAAAATAAAATGAGACTGGAGAGATGGCTCAGAGGATAAGAGCACTGGCTGCTCTTGCAGAAAACCTAGGTTAGGTTCCCAGCACCTACATGGCAGCTCACAGCCATCTGCAACTTCAGTTCCAAGGGATCTGATGTCTTCTCCTGGCCTCTATGGGCATCAGACACACATATGTGCACAGACATACACACAGGCAAACACTCATACACATAAAATATAAATAAAATCTCCAAGATTAAAAATTAGAGATTAAATATTTTTTAAAGTGGAATACTATTTTGTCATTAAAACGGATGAGAACTCATGCCACTCTCCGTGAAATCCTATCAGTGACCTGCTGACAGAAAAAAATGGGTAGGCAGAGGACTGACAGGCTGATGTCTCTGCAAAGCCCACAGCCACCAGGCACAAGTGTTGGCAGAGGGAAAACCAGTCACTTACAGTCTGAATGACATTTCCTAGAGAGAAACTTACATTGATTCCTGAGTGATTTCTATCTCATGATTTTGTCAGTGATTCAGGAGGCAAGATTGGAGAACTGTCGACAAGATTTAGAACTGAGATTTGAGGATATATCTCTGAGAAGGAGTCTAGAGATGGACTGTGCCACATTTCATGCATTCTTACCAGAAGCATCCCCTCACAGAAGATATTCCTGAGGACTAGGTTGGCCTAATGACTCTCTGAGGGATAGCCATGTTAGCCTGGATATCATTCTCCTGTGAGTTCTAGACCTCTCTCTGCACCATAAACACCAACCAGGACCTGAGATGAGGACTCGCAAGGTAGGTAGTCTTCATGGACTGCTGTAACCGTACTTTTGGCTACTTTATTGGGGTTTTTTCCTCTAACACCCTACTCCCCTACTCCACCCTTATTCCTTCCAAGCCTCCAACACCAGGTAGGAGAGAAAGAAGGTTAGTGGGGAAAGGGGGTGTCAAACCTGTTAGACTACTTCCTGCTGATTGGGGCATCGAGTTCTTTGGGGCAAGTTTGATCTTTGTCATCAGGGTATCTCCAACCAGCAGCCAGCAACAGCAGCAGCAAGGGCAGCTTGATGACTCTGGAAGAGTCCCCAGAATTTCAAACATAAACTATCTTCAGCTGGCAAAATTGCATCCCTGCCAGAGAATGAGACATAGTTAGCTGCTGTAGACAATCTGAAGCAGCCATATATCTCATATCTGGGATTAAAACAAAAACCATATCTAAATAATATTTCTGTGTTTTTAAAAGAAACCAAAAATTTTACTACAGGCTGAGATCCCAAGGAGTAGGAAGAAAGGCAGAAGATAGTGAAGCAGGGTGGGGCAGAGAATGTCCACCTTCCAGTCAATGCACTGTTTTGTGAATAACTGACTGTATCTTCCAACATCTTCGGAGACTGTGTGCAAAGTTCTTACAGCTATTCATACCTGGCTTCATCCATTATCTACCTCCCTTCAAGGATGAATATGTTGAAATGTATGTGTTAGTCTTCTACTGCTGGGAGGAGACCCCGTGATGAAGGGGACTTAGAAAGAGTTTATTGGGGCTCATGGTTCCAGAGGGTTAGAGTCAATGATCATTACGAAGGGGAGCATGGCAGCAGGCAAGCAGGCATGACATCAGAATGGTAGCTATAGCTCACATCCAGATCCTGTTCCATGAGCATGGAGAGAGAGAGAGAGAGAGAGAGAGAGAGAGAGAGAGAGAGAGAGAGAGAGAGAGAGAGAGAGAGATATCATAGCTCCCCAGACAGAGAGATCATAACCCACACACACACACCAGTGACACACTTTCTCCAACAAGGCCATCCTTTCTAAACCTTCCCAAGCAGTTCCATCAACTCAGGGTCAAGCATTCAAACACATGAGCCTATGGGGCCATTCTCATCCAAACCACCACATGTCCCCTGGGCAAAAAGTGAAGGTGAGTTAACTGCTGATATCTATGTGCATGGTGCTCACTTCAATTGACTGAAAAAAAAGTGAGCCTGGAAGATCTGTGTGGGGGACAAGAGGTGTCTGATGCATCAATCAATTTCCTTTCTTCAATCTTTCCAATCTTTACCCAACAGAGTAGGGAATGAGTTAGCAGTAGGATCAAGGGAAGTCAGTTAGGTTTGCTCTCAAGGATGGAATTCTGCAGGCCAATCTTACTTGATTACAAAAGTCAAATTGCCAGTTAGCAGGGACAAACTTTCAGCTCATATTATGGAATCATATTTTAATAGAAATCACCAGCTAACTGGTACTAGACAGAATTTTCATGATGTTTAATGTCCAGTATTCCTCAAGGGATATACAGCTATTCTGGATTTGACTTCTCTATTTCTGTAAGCACTAACATTTGTAAAGTTACTAAATGTTATCTATCTATCTATCTATCTATCTATCTATCTATCTATCTATCTATCTTTCTATTTATTTTTTATCTATCTGTCTATCTATCTATCTATCTATCTATCTATCTATCTATCTATCTATCTATTTATTTTTGAGACAGAGCATCATACAGCCCCGGCTGGTCTCCCAGGGCATATACAACTATGTGTGATCCTCTTGCCTCTTTCTCCCCAGTGCAGGGGTTACAGAAGTGTACCATCCTACCCAGGTTTTAAAATTTTAATTAGTTATTTTTTTGTAGGCTTTTGCTGTACAGCCTATATACCCCTGTAGCTCAGTATGTAGCACAGACTGGCCTTGAACTCATGACAATCCTCTTGCCTTGGTTTCCTCAATGCTGGGATTTGAGGTATAAGCAACCAAGCCTGGCTGCATATTGTATATATGCACACACACACACTGTATGTCTTCTCAGTTATCTAATGTTGCATAACAAGTCAGTCTGAGGCTTAGTGGTTTAAAATGACAACCATGTATTTTCGAACATGAGTCTGTAAGCCATCTGGATGGTCAGCTGGGAGCCTAGGATGGCCTTACTTACGACTGGTTGTTGTCTGCCTAAAGGCAGCAGTGATGTGGGAGCCTGGGCCATGTGTCCATCCTTATGCAGTAGGCTAATCTGGAGTGGTTTATTGTGGCAGGGCCAGGAAGACTGAAAAGCTGAGGCCCAGATATGGCACATTCCATTTCTGCTGCATTTGATGACTGGAGCTAAAAGACGAGTGTAGACTGAGTAGGTGAGGAAAGATCCCATGACCTGATGGGAAGGACTGCCCCACCTTGCCAACTGCAATGGTTTAGATACAAGATGTTCTTCAGGCTCTTGTGTTAAAGCTTGGTGCCCAGTTGGTGGATCTAATCATAACAGGTGACTGGATTATGAGGGCTCCTTCTCCTTCTCCTTCTCCTTCTCCTTCTCCTTCTCCTTCTCCTTCTCCTTCTCCTTCTCCTTCTCCTTCTCCTTCTCCTTCTCCTTCTCCTTCTCCTTCTCCTTCTCCTCCTTCTCCTTCTCCTTCTCCTTCTCCTTCTTCTTCTTCTTCTTTTTCTTTTTTTAAAGATGACTAAGAGTTCATTTTTATTTATTTTTTGATACTTTATTTACATTTCAAATGTTTCCCCCTTTCCAGATCTCCACTTTGGAACCCCCCTATCCCCTCCCACTCCCCTGCCTCTATGAGAGAATTCCCCCACCCACCCACTCCCGTCTTCCTACCTTGGCATTCCCCTATACTGGGGCCTCTAACACCCTCAGGCCCAAGGGCCTCTCCTCCCCCTGATGGCCAACAAGGCCCTCCTCTGCCACATATGTGGTCTGAACCATGGGTCCCTCCATGTGTATTCTTTGGTTGGTGGTTCAGTTTCCAGGAGCATTGGGGGGTCAGGTCAGTTGACACTGTTGCTCCCTCCATGGGGCTGCAAACTCCCTCAGCTCCTTCAGTCCCTTCTCCAACTCCTCCATCTGGGACCTCATGCTCAGTCCAATGGTTACTGTGAAGTGAAACTTGGGTATTCCAAACTTTGGGACTAATATCCACTTATCAGCGAGTACATACCATGTTCATTCTTTTGTGACTGAGTTACCTCGCTCAGGATATTTTCAAGTTCCATCCATTTGCCTGCGAATTTCATGAAGTCGTTGTTTTTAATAGTGGAGGACTCCTACTTCTTTAATGGATGAATTCACCAATGGATTTCTAAAGTTGATGCCACTATTGGAAGGTGGTGAGACAGGTCCTGGTTGGAGAAAACAGGCCACAGGGACCATGGTTTTGAATGATGTACTGTCCTTGTCTGTACCTGTCTCTGTTTCGTAGCTGACAGAAGGTGGGCAACTTTGTTCTTCAAGTGCCCTGATATGATGTTTAGCCTCACCTCACACTGGTCCAGAAGCAAAAGAATTTGGTGGCCACAGACTGATATTGCTTCAACAGTAAGCTAACAGCAGTCCTTCCTCCTTGAAATCATTCACATGTACCTTATAACAATGAAAAAACAGATCCTGCAAGATGTGGCCAGGATTATTACATTTATCTTTCCCTTTCCTCTAGGCAATAGCTGGCTAGACCTGAGCCAAGGCCACTGGTTAGATATTGTTGCTCTTCATCTCTCAAGAAACCCTATTAAGAAGCATTAACTATTATCATTCTCTAGTAGACTTTGCTGGGTTGGGATGCTCATTTTCCAACCATGTGCTTCTTCCTCTCTTCTTCCCTCTCCCTCCCTGCCCCCCTCTTTCCCTTTCCGTCTTATTTGCTGTATAACGTTCCTTCTTTCCTTTTTAAAATTTATCCTTTCCTTCATTTTTCTCTATTTTGACAGAATTTTTCTATGTGGCTTTGGCTGACTCAGAACTCACTCTGTAGCCCAGGTTGACCTTGAACTCACTGTAATTTTCTTGTCCCAGTTTCCAGGGTGCTAGGATTACAGGGGAGAGCCCTCGCAGAGAGATTACCATTCACTTTGTTGGTAAGTAGCCTCAGGAAGTCTAGTTTTAGGGCAAACAGAGTGAACCAGGTGCGCAAGGGGAACTAGGAGAGTGGGAGACTCTAGAGGATCAGAGGGAGACGCCTAGGACATTTTTTTCTAGTTCAAAGGGTTTTCTGTGCCCCTGATTTTGTGCAATGGTCTATTTGATCCTAAATTCATGAGATGGTGGAGATGGGTGGTGAGAGATCTCCAGGTCTGCTCAGGAGACAATAATTGTGGTTTTGTAAGGAACATTTATTGATGAGCTCATCTGAGACAGAAGCTGTTAAGTCAAGGATTTCTAGGTAGGTAAAATACTGCAGGAGAAAGGAAAAGCATGCACTGATTACTCCGAGTAGGGACTGGGTGGAAGACGAGAAGAAGGAAGACAGAGGTTCAGTGCAGTAGTGTCTGTGGTGAAACGCTTCCCATGACCAAACTGTCAAATAGAAAGACTGTGCTTTTTGTACGTTTTCTGTTTTTGTGACTGTCTCATACAGCCTAAGCTGGCTTCGACCTCACTATGCACCTGAAGATGACCTTCAGTTCCTGACCTTCTTGCCTGTATCAGCTGAGTGCTGAGATTATGAGCTTATGTCACCCACTCTAGATAAGAGTATATTTATTTATAAAAATTGATGAAAGGGTGGTGCTTGATGATAAGATTGGTCGAGAAATGAAGGTGTCATTGTGGGAACACTAAGTGGGTGTGGGCTGTTTGTCTATCGGAGTATGGGAAACTCTGGATTTGTAATTAGGAGAATTAATATCCAGATACTACTTTGCGGTTGTTTTGAACACCTAGCCTCCCCACATCCTCTTTAGAGAGTAATGTCCTCAAGTTTACAAAAAGACACAAAAGCATTCATCTCGTCTCACAGAAGCAGGATGGGATGATACGGTTAGGGGCTATGAGAAGGAGAGCCCTTCACCCTCACACAGTTGAACCTGACCTGTGACTCTCGCTGACTGAGTTGGGAGATTCAACACATCTGAGTGGAGGCTGCCCTGTGTAGAACCCTGCAAAGAAGCAATGTTCTTTCCTAAAAATCTATGGATTATTACTATGCCCAATGATCTATGCTGAAGGTTAAAGCTCCTCTAAAGCTTTGTGTGTTCTATGTATACCAAAATTAGCTTGATTTTAAAGTTTTGACCTGGTTTTGTCTTAAGCACACGTCTTTCTCCTATGTACAACTATTCAAAATCTCCATAAATTATCCAGTAAATTAATTTATAAAAATACTTCTTTAGGTGGGAAACAAGTAGACCAAAATGTTTTCTTCTCTCCTTCAACCTCAACTACAGATTACCTTAAAAAAAAAAAAAGATTTATTTTATTTATTTTATGTATATGAGTACACTGTAGCTGTCTTCAGACACACCAGAAGAGGGCATCGGATCCCATTACAGATGGTTGTAAGCCACCATGTGGTTGCTGGGAATTGAACTCAGGACCTCTGGAAGAGCAGTCAGTGCCTTTAACTGCTGAGCTATTTCACCAGCCCTACAGATTACCTTTTTAAACAATGTAAATCCCTGACTTTCTTTCTTTTTTTTTTTAAATTTAAAGATTTATTTATTTTTATTTCATTTGTTTTATTTTATCTTATTTTTTTGTGTGTATGGTTGTTCTACCTGTCTGTCTGCATGCGCACCACGTGTATGTAGTAACCACAGAGGCCAGAAAAGGCGTTGAGTCCCTTGGGAATGGAGTTACAGATGGTTCTGAGCCACCAAATGGGTTCTGAGAACTGAATGTGGGTCCTCTGTAAGAGCAGTAAGTTCTCTTAACTCCTGGGCCATCTTTCCAGTTCCTCCCCAACTTTCAGTCACACGTCTATTGCTGAGGCACTTAGGCATGCTCCTCTTCTAACGCTGGCACCTGACTCTCGCCAATTTCGTCTGTCCTTTTCCTAGTCACTAACTTGCTAAGTTTGCTTCCCTCGTGCTCATTGGGAAATTCTTTTCTGCAGTGTAGGTCAAAAACCTTAGCTGCACTGCAGTAAAGGCCCTGAGGCTGAGAGGGAGACTTTGCGGCTTCCATAGCTGACCATGACCAGACTTACATTCCCACATAACAGTGACTTTACTGTCCTTGACTCTGTCCTTTGTCATGGTGCCCTGTTGTTATCTGTACTCCTCCTGTTCTCTGCCTTCTCACTACTAGGCAGTCCAGGTTGTAGCCTGCTTAATCAATTTCTTCAGAGAACCAGATATTTGGAGAGATCTTTCTTGTTTTTCCCATGTGTTCTCTCTCTCCAGCATCTCCAGCACTATGGACTACCTGAGGGTCATATGCAAGTCTCTGAGGAGTTGAGGCCATTTTAGAAAGGTTTAACTGGCCAGTGTCACAGAGAAGCCAATAAAGAAGTCCAGCTTAGACTCTCTTGTCACTTTTCACAGGGCTGGCACCCACAGCCCTTAGGCACACAGCTTTTCATTTTTCATGGACTTCTCTGGAAGCTTGCTGCCCTAGAACTCACTGCCTTCCTCGGGAAAAGCCCCTACCTACTCACAGGAAGGGATCTCACTTCCTCTCCTACCACTATGTTCCAAATTTGAATGTGTCAATTTGAGATAGGAGCCTTAGGACTTTAACTAGTTAAGATGATGCTCACTGTTCCATAGGTCTTAGGAACTGTATATCCACGGGTGGGGTGGAGTGACGTGGGGTGGTGTGGGGTGGAGTGGGGAGAGCATCCAGGTCTGTAGTTCCTTGCACATTTAGATTTTCCATTTTGCTACTGTGTGTTTTGCAATTATTATTTAGGTTTCCTTTCTACTGTTCTTACATGTGTGAGCAGGAATCGGGTCAGTTTGTTTGATTAATAGGATTGCATCTTGCTGAAGCTCTGCTCCCAGGAATAGACACTACCGGTCAGAGAGTACAATCTGTACTCATATTAAAAGGGATATATTTCCTCAATTAGAAGGACATCTTGCCTTTTCCCCAATGTTAGCGAGCACCATTATCTGGGAGAGGTCTGGTTTCCTTCCTGCTTTGCCTGGGATTCCACTGAAATGATGAATAAGCCCCATTATCCTTTAATAAGTCCCCCCTTCTTTAACTCAGGAAAGACTACAGACTCAGGTAATTGTTTGAGCAGTTTGAGCTCTTCTTTTGGGAGCTCGGGTGGCTGTGAATATTCTCTTACAGTAAACCCACCTTCACTTAAGTCAACAGAGATAGTTTCTGCTCATTCCAATCAATCTATCAATCTCCAGAAGAGAGAGGGGTTCATCTGGCAAAGTTGTAAACACTGAACCTCAGAATGATGTGGGCATCACCCCCAGGTGGCAGCATGGAGCAAAATGCTGAAGACTGGGTAGAGTAGCCTAGGAGGCCTGCAACATTTGAAACATCTCCAGGTAATTAAAAAGAAGAGGAGGAGGAGGAGGAGGAGGAGGAAGAGGAAGAAGAAGAAGAAGGAGGAGGAGGAGGAGAAAAGGAAGGAAGGAAGGAAGGAAGGAAAGAAGGAAGGAAGGAAGGAAGGAAGGAAGGAAGGAAGGAAGGAAGGAAGGAAGGAAGGAAGGAGAAAATGATCCTTGACCAGAGTCTATTATAATTAAGACTTGAGAAGATATGAGGTTGTATGAAAAAATGGCTGGCATGACTTTGTGAAATGTAGCTTCCAGAAGACAAACAAACAAAACCACACTGAGTTCAACATTGTAGATGGATGGTTGATGGGTTGTGAGAACTGGAAGGGGACTGGGCTCTCTCTAGTCTGCGTGGTACCCATCTATTGCCACACTCTCCACAGTGACCTAAAATCCTTGAGGCTTTCAGGTCAATCCTTTAGGAATGTATAGACAGACTTATCTTCCACCAGTCCAAAGGCTAAGATTGCCATTAGACAATATCTGAGATTTATAACAAAGGATTTTTTGCTTTGCTGTAACTCACCTAACTGATATTTCCAGTTTGTGGAATTTGATATTTCCAGTATTTGAAAAATGCTTTGATTTATAACTGTCTTTGTTCTGTTACTATAAAAACTTCTTAAAACTACTTGCACATTGGAACATGGTATTTGGGGCAACCTGAATCTGTGTTCCCAGGCCATGGTCATTCATATTTGGCTTTAGAATAAACTATTCTTATCCTTTTGATGTGAAAGCTATGGGTATTTGTGTATGTGTCCATAAATTTTTATAAAATATATATCTTTTGGTTGAGGTAAATTAAACCTTAGCACAGTGCTAGGCTAATTTACCAGTGGTTCAGATTTTCTGAGTGGGATGTTTTGGGTTAATTCCAGTACGTACTGCAGGGATTGGATAAGAGGATTATAAGTGTTGGAGAGCTTAAGGTCACCAGCTACTCTTCTAGAGGACCTGGGTCCAATTTCCAGCACCCACACGATGGCTCACAATTGTCTGTAACTCCAGTCCCAGGGGATCTGATACCCTCTTTGGTCTCTGAGGGCACCAGAAACATACATAGTACATAAACACACCAGCAGGTAAAGCACCCACACATATAAAACAATGAAATGGATTATAGAGCACATATAAAGAAGGGAAAGGTCTCCCTGTTCCTGCTCCTCCTTTGTAGACTGAATCCTACTGTGCTGTCCTACTAGGTTTTGAACTCATGGTATAATCCAAGTAGAGCTCTAATGCTCAAGGTATGCCAGTGTGGTACCCAGTTCCACTTTGCTCCCTGCAGATTAAGATATGGAACCCTTGCTTCTCCAGTACCACCTCTGCCTGGATGCTACCATGGTTCATGCCATGATGATAATGGACTGAAGCTCTGAAACTATAAACCAGGCCCAATTAAATGCTTTTCTTTATAAGAGTTGCCTTGGTCATGGTGTCTTTTCACAGCAATAAAACCCTAACTAAGACCCTGTCCCTCCTCCCCACTGCACAAAGCTTACTTAAAGTTAGTAAAAAATTTCTTATCCCATTGCCATTGGATGTTTTAAACAATTAAAAAATTTTTAATTGCATTTTACTTATGGTATGTATACCATGTTGTAATGTGTAGACAGTCTGTGGGAACCTATTTTCTTCTTCCACTTTGTGGGTCCTGTGGATCAGACTCGGGCTCATACCTTTACCCACTGACCTATCTTCTTGGTCTTGGCACCAAAGTTTTAATTAATAAATCAATTAGAGGCAGGGTCTTGCTATGTATCCCAGGCTGGCTCACGATCTTCCTGCTTCAGCTCTTTGAGTGTTGAGATTACAGGCATGCATGACTAAACATGGCATAGGAGTTACTTTTATTTTTGCTGGCACTAATTTATCTGACAGGAACAATATAAGGGAGGAAGGGTCTATTTTGGCCTACACGGCCATTGGATAGAGCCCATCATGGTGGGCGTAGCAGCAGGAGTGGGAGGCAGCTGCTCACCCGGCATCTGCAATCAGGAAATAAAGAGTGGACAGGAAGTGAGGCTGTGTTGTAACACTCCAAGGCCCAAACCCAGTGACCTAATTTTTCAGAGTGGATCTGCTTCCTAAAGATTCTTCAACCTTTCTAAATAGCATTACCAGCTGGAGATCAAGAATTCAAGCACATTTCAAACCATAATGTATGGCTTGCCCTTCTATGAAGTGCTACCAGATAATCCCCCATCTTTAGTCTCATGTAGCCCAACCTGACAGAAATTGTCTGTGTTACAGAGGATACCAATGGACGCCTGATCCTCCTGTCTCCACTTCCCATATGCTAGAATTACAGCTTTGCATCACCATGCCCAGTTACTTTCTCCTGTTCTTAGCTAGCCCTATTTTTATTTTATTTTTACATTAAAATCTTGTTTTAAGATTTATTTATTTTTACATTATAAGTGTTTTTCCTGAATATATGTCTGATACCCTCAAAAGCTAGAAGAGGCCATTGGATCCCCTGGAACTGGAGTTACAGTTGGTAAATAGCAAATGCTCTTAAGCACTGAGGGCAACCACCAGGAGTAAACTGTCTCTTTCTACCATGAGGATCCCAGGGTTTGAACCCAGCTTGTCAGACTTTGCAACAAGTGTCTCTACCTACTGAGCCATCTTGACAACCCAAATGTACCTTCATAATATAGAATATAAAAATGCCCATATCTATCCCTACTGTCATTTATCATATGAATTATTAAGCACTTGGGTTTTGTTTTGTTTTCAAAGCTGGGGATTCAGCTGGAAAATCTTAGCCGATTTTAGGCAAGTTTCCTACCACTGAGGTACATCGCCAGCCCAGTTTTCATTTTTTATTTTTGAAATAGGATCTCACTACATTGCCCAGTCTGGCCTTAAACTTCCAATTCTCCTGACTCAGACTCTCAAGTAGCTGGGATGTGCTATCAAACCCAGCCAGTTAAGCACTTTAAGAAGTGAATAATGTAAGCTAGGTCTGGCGGCACATGTCTTTAATTCCGGTCTTATTCTCCAGAGGTAGAGGTATATAGTTCTCTGTGAGTTTGAGACCAGCAAAGAGCTACACAATGAGACCTTATCTCCAAATAAAAACCAAAGAAAGTGGGTAGAGTGACTGAAGATAGAGTTTTATTTAATTCTACATAGTTAAAATAGAAAACAAACGCCACACATAATTACTGACTTTTGTATTAGACAGTTTAAAGCTAAAGAAACCCTTGAGTGAATTTATAAAAATGGATCACACTGCAAGCATCAAGTTGATGGATTGTATTTACCAGTGTGCCACAGTCGGCTCTCTGTATGCTTGAGTTTTACATCTGCAGAGCTCGCCAACTGTTGAGTGAAAATATTTAGAAAAAAAGTCACAGGAAGTTCCATGAATTAAAAAAAAAAAACCTTGAATGGCCGTATACTTAGCTGAGAATTCTGCTGAGAATTCTGCTGACTGCATTTGAATGAAGGGATGTGTAGGCACATCCTGCTGTAGCTTCTTGTAATTTCAGACCTCATTCTCTCTCCAGCACTCATCTGAACAATTTATCTAGTGATTCATTCTTATTCATGAACTATAATGGTTGAGTCTCTATATTGACATTTTTTCTTATTTTTCTCTAAACCATACTGCATAGCAACTGTTTACATAGTGTTTAGATTGTGTCACATATTATAAAAAAAATCTAGAAGTGGTTTAAAGTATATGGCAAGATGTCTGGGTTATCTGTGAATCTGCACGACTTTACGTAGGAGACTCAAGAGTTAGAAGATTTTGATATCCCCTAGACATATGAGAGGCTGCGAGAGAATCCTGGAACTTTTCTCTCACGGATATGGATGAATTCATGTATAATGGATATGCTCCTGTCTGAGGACTTTGGACAAGGCAGGGAACTCATCTCAATCTATAACTCCGCATCTCAGTCTTCAGTGGTATGAGCTACAGAAAGGTACAATAGCTTGGCTGAGTCAGAGGCTGTATTAGTCAGGGTTTTTATATCATGACCAAGAAGCAAGTTAGGGAGGAAAGGTTTTATTCAGATTACATTTCTTCATTGCTGTCCATCACTAAAGGAAGTCAGGACTGGAACTCAAGCAGGCCAGGAAGCAGGAGCTGATGCAGAGGCCACGGAGGGAAGTTTCTTACTGGCTTGCTCAGCTGGCTTTCTTATAGAACCCAAGACTAGCCCAGTGATGGTACCACCTACAAGGGGCCCTCCCCCCTTGATCACTAATTGAGAAAATGCCTTACACCTGGATCTAATGGAGGCATTTTCTCAACTGAAACTCTTTTCTCTGTGATAACTCCAGCTTGTGTCAAGTTGACACAAAACCAGCCAGTACAATTGACCCTTGTCAACTTGACACACGAATACATCACTATTAATCCTCAACCCTTACTTTCTTATTCATCTCCAATATCTAAATAACTTTAAAAGTCCCACAGCCTTTGCAAATTCTTACATATTTAAATTTCAATCCCTTTAAAACATCCAATCTCTTAAAATTCAAAGTCTTCTAAAAATTTAAAGTCTCTTAACTGTGGGCTCCACTAAAATTCTTTCTTCCTTCAAGACGGAAAAATATCAGGGCACAGTCACAATCAAAACCAAAATCAAACTCCAATTGTCCAATGTCTGGGATCCACTCATTATCTTCTAGGCTCTTCCAAGGGCTTAGGTCACTTCTCCAGCTCTGCCCTTTGTGGCACACTCCATGTCTTTTAGGCTCCAGCTGCCTGTACTCCACTGCTGCTGCTGCTCTCGGTGGTCATCACATGGTAATGGCATCTCCAAAACACTGCTGTCTTCCGCTGTAACTAGGCTTCACCAACAGCCTCTCACAGGTTTTCTTCATGGTGCTGAGCTTCAACTCCTTTGCATGACCCCTTCAGTCCTGAGCCATCAATTGCAACTAAGGCTGCACCTTCACCAATGGCCTTCCGAGGCCTCTCACAGTGCCCAGCCTCAGCTGCTCTTCATGACCCCTTCATGCCTTCAAAACCAGTACCACCTGAGTGACTCTTACACATTACCAAGTCCAGCCACAGCACAAGGTACAACCTTGGCTATCTCTGGAACACAGCCTCTGTGCTCTCAGAAAACACTTCCCAGAAGATGTCACCTCAGTGATGCTGGTCTCTTCTTAATCACTGCTAATATCTTAGCTCCAGCTAACAAGCATCAATAGTTCCAGTAATGCAAAGTTTTCGCTTTAGTAGTTCTGGTATCTTGTTAATCACAGCTGATTTCTTCAGCCCCAGCTAACCAAAACTACAGAATCTTCACAATCAAAATAGCAAGGGCCCTGATAAGAGTCTTTAATCTTCCCTCTGAAATTTCATAAGCCAGGCCTGCATCTTCTTCACTGTTCTCAACATTATCTTCCAAGCTCCTACACAACATCCCACAGAGCTCTTAACACTGAATGGCTCTTCTAGTCCAAAGTTCCAAAGTCCTTCCACAGTCCTCCCCAAAACATGGTCAGGTTGTCACAGTAATACCCCACTATGCTGGTACCAATTTGTCTTAGTCAGGGTTTCTATTCCTGCACAAAAATCATGACCAAGATGCAAGTTGGGGAGGAAAGGGTTTATTCAGCTTACACTTCCTCATTGCTGTCTATCACCAAAGGAAGTCAGGACTGGAACTCAAGCAGGTCAGGAAGCAGGAGCTGATGCAGAGGCCATGGAGGGATGTTACTTACTGGCTTGTTTCTCCTGGCTTGCTCAGCTTGCTTTCTTATAGAACCCAAGACTACCAGCCCAGGGATGGCACCACCCACAAGGGGCTCTCCCCTCTGCATCACTAATTGAGAAAATGCCTTACAGCTGGATCTCATGGAGGCATTTTCTCAATTGAAGCTCTTTTCTCTGTGATAACTCCAGCTTGTGTCAAGTTGACACAAAACCAGCCAGTCCAGAGGCTGTGGAATGACCTGACCGTGTGGAGGCATGCTTGGGAAATGTTGTTAGCTGCTTCTCAAAGAATGCCAACAAAGCTCTATTTTGGGGAATGAGGGTCTCCTTCCACTTTAAGGATCCATATTTTTATATGCCATAATACCGTTTTACCAAGTTCTTTCTCGTTTGCCATCTCTTTGGAAGTGATATGAGGAGTGGAGATGAGAGAAGCTCAGTGGTGTGTCTAGGGTCACCCAGTGAGTGTGGGGTGCGTGTTAGCAGCCACAGCCTGTCCTCTCACTGTGTGTGCACAGCTTCTTCCCTTCTTGTCAAGTCCATCTGAGGTCCTCCCTGTTCCTAGTCAGGCACAGTTCAAAACATCCACAATTGGAAAGCCGTTATAGTTTTTGACATAGTTTAATCTCTATCTAAGTGGGGTGGGAAACAATTTACTCTGTGTACAATGGTGTGATGATATTGTTGTTTTGTGCAAGTAGCAAGACCAAGATTAAGTGAATGATTCAGGGTACACAACAACAGAGTTGCTGATGGATGAGTGCCCTGACCTCCTGAAGAACTGGATGGATGCTGTTTGGCTCCTCACCCAGTTTCTTGTAGGTGTCAGAACAAAGTACCCCAAAAGTCAGACTCCACTAGAGCCTCAAATTGAGTCTCCTCTTCCCAGCCCAGTCTTCTGCATGCCTCTCCTGACTCACTTTTTGGTTTTCTGCAGTGTCTGCCTGGCCCACTGGTTAGACTGACAGATAAAATGTATATTGGAGATGATATTTATCTTGGACTGGGCTACAATCCCGACTCTCCCACTTACAACTGTGGCTCTTCAGTACACCCCTTCTCCATCTGGTCCTCATGCCTCCTTCAGTGAGTGAAAGCACGTGGAAAGAAATGAACTGAAAGCTGTGTGCAGAAGAGTGCTTAGTTTCTTTCACCCTTCCTTCTTTGCTTTTTAAACAAGCTGTCATGTAGCCCAGCCTGGCCTAGAACTCACAGTGTAACTGAAGGTGATCTGCAATACTCATTCTCCTGCCTCAAGAGATGGTTCTAGAATACTGGTATTGTAACTAACCTGGTAGAGGTGAAGATATCCTAAAGATATCTTGCATCTCTTAATCTGACTCTCAGACTCTGGAAACAAGGGACCCTGAAGAAATGGGAATTTCCCCCAGGAAGCTGGGGACAGGAAAAAGAAAAAGTGCCAGCCACAAAGGGGGCTTGTCCAGGAGAGAGAGATTTCACATAACTCTAACCACTTACAGTCAGACCACCTTACAGGATCAGACTGAAGTCCAAACAATGATGGATCAGTGGCAGATGGGACTGCATCTTGGCTAGGTCTGTTTAGATGTGCATACATTTGTCTCTCTAGTTAAACTCTGACCTTTCTTCAGGACTCAGGGGTTTGCTGGAATATTTGTCTCTCTTCTCTGAGTTGTCACCTTGAATAAATCTTTTTTTTTCTTCCTGTTTTCTACTTTTTAATTTGGTTTTTGACTGGTCTCTGAGGTTAATGGGCAGCTGGCCCTGATTTGGGACACAGAGTATGTGGTGGATAGTTTTATGTCAACTTGACACATACTAAAGTCATTTGAGAGATGGGAACCTCAATTGAGAAAATGTTTCCCTAAAATTGAGCTGCCAGCAAGCCTGTAGAACAGTTTCTTAATTAGTGATAGATGTGAGAGGGCCCAGCCCATTGTGGGTGGGGACACCCTGGGCAAGTTGGTCCTGGCTTCTATAAGAAAACAGGCTGAGCAAGCCACAGGGAGCAAACCAGTAAGCAGCCTTTCTCCATGGCCTCTGCATCAGTTCCTGCCTCCAGATTCCCGCCCTGTTTGAGTTCCTGTCCTAGCTTCTTTTGATGGTGAGCTGTAATGTGGAGAAGTGTAAGCCAAATAAACCCTTTCCTTCCCAAGTAGATTTTTTGTCATGGAGTTTTACCACAGGCAACAGTAACCCTAATTAAGACGGTGTGATTCTATGTTTGAGAACAGGGTTATAGGCATTTGCCACCATGCTTGACACAGTACTTTTGATCTGAGAAAATGGACGTTACTGGATTCAAGCTGTTTTGGAAGTCATTGTGATGTTTTTGGTGCATGGCTTCTCTAAAGAGCTTGGGCTAGATACCATCTGTGCTACTTATCAGCAGTGTGATCCCAGCCAGCAGCCTAATACCTGGTGTAGTGGCTATTTCTGATTGTCAACTTGACTGTATCTGGAGTGAATTACAATCCAGAATTAGAAGACTCACCTGTGATCTGGATCTTGAGTCTGGAAGACACAAGTTTCAGGTGTGGTGGTGCGCGCACCTCTAATCTGGGCCACACTTACTGCTGGAGATCTACATAAGGACATTGGAAGGAGGAAGATTCAATCTTCTTCGACTTCGAGCCTCGTGGAACTAAGTAACTGCTAGATCCTCGGGTTTTCATTCACAGCTACTGCTGACCATTGTTGGGGAGTTTGACTACAGACTGTAAGTCATTAACAAATTCCCTTACTATATAGAGACTACCTATAAGTTCTGTGACTCTAGAAAACCCTGACTAATACACCTAGGTTTCCCTGTCCCTTTACCGTGAAACCAGATGGTGAGGGCTAATTGATTTAAGCTATACAAATGTCTTCAAATTGGTTGTAACAATAATCAAATCTGTTAGAAGTCAGGGGAGTGGCTACCATTTAGGGCCTGGATGTTCCCTAGAGAGGACAGTGGAATACTTAAAAGAATAGTATGGAAGAATTCCAGGATTGATGGCTGGCTAGGAGCTGCCTCTGCCTGACCTGGGTGTGGCTCAGACATAATACTACCTGAGGACCCAGCTATACCTCTCCTGGGTATATACCCAGAAGATGCCCCAACATGTAACAAAGATACATGCTCCACTATGTTCATAGCAGCCATATTTATAATAGCCAGAAGCTGGAAACAACCCAGATGTCCCTCATCAGAGGAATGGATACAGAAAATGTGGTACATTTACACAATGGAGTACT